>JADRCD010158247.1:0-14376 GCA_019843815.1 Montemys delectorum
GATTATTTTCTTGCTTCTTCTAGAGTGTAGTTTTGCTCCTTATGTTGGTGTTTTCCATCCTTTATCCTTTGTAGGGCTGGATTTGTGGAAAGATATTGTGTAAATTTTGTTTTGTCATGGAATATCTTGTTTTCTCCATCTATGGTAATTGAGAATTTTGCTGGGTATAGTAGCCTGGGCTGGAATTTGTGTTCTCTTAGGGTCTGTATGACATCTGTCCGGGATCTTCTAGCTTTCATAGTCTCTGGTGAGAAGTCTGGTGTAATTCTGATAGGCCTGCCTTTATAGGTTACTTGACTTTTTTCCCTTACTGCTTTTAAAATTCTTTCTTTGTTTTGTGCATTTTTTTGATTATTATGTGACGGGAGGAATTACTTTTCTGGTGTAGTCTATTTGGAGTTCTGTAGGCTTCTTGTATGTTCATGGGCATCTCTTTCTTTAGGTTAGGGAAGTTTTCCTCTACAATTTTGTTGAAGATATTTACTGGCCCATTACATTGAGAGTCTTCACTCTCTTCTATACCTATTATCCTTAGGTTTGGTCTTCTCATTGCGTCCTGGATTTCCTGGATGTTTTGGGTTAGGAGCTTTTTGCTTTTTGCATTTTCTTTGACTGTTGTGTCAATGTTTTCTATGGTGTCTTCTGCCCCTGAGATTCTCTCTTCTAACTCTTGTATTCTGTTGGTGATGTTTGCATCTATGGCTCCTGATTTCTTTCCTAGGTTTTGTATCTCCAGGGTTGTCTCTCTTTCTGATTTCTTTATTGTTTCTATTTCCATTTTTAGATCCTGGATGGTTTTGTTCATATCGTTCACCTGTTTGATTGTGTTTTCCTGTAGTTCTTTAAGGGATTTTTGTGTTTCCTTTTGAAGGGCTTCTAGCTGTTTACCTGTGTTCTCCTGAATTTCTTTAAGGGAATTATTTATGTCCTTCCTAATGTCCTGTATCATCATCATGAGAAGTGATTTTGGATCCAAATCTTGCTTTTTCAGTGTGATGGTGTGTCCAGGACTTGCTATGGTTGGGAGAATTGGGTTCTGGTGATGCCAAGTAACCTTGGTTTCTGTTGCTTATGTTCTTATGCTTGCCTCCCACCATCCGGTTATCTCTAGTGCTACCTACCCTGACTAAATCAGACTGGGACCTGTCCTTCCTGTGATCCTGGGATTCTGGGATCCTCTGATCCTGGGCTAATTAAAGTACCTGGGAGTAGAGCTTCCTCTGGGAATTATGGGACTCGCTGGCTGCAGAGTTTGTGCCCAAGGTCTGCTCAGGGCACCAGCCTAGACAGACCAGAAGCCACTGATCTGGTGGAGTTCCTGTGTGCCTGGGTCCTGCTTGTCCCAGTTACTCCAATGCTGTGTTGTTTTTCTTGCTAAAGGTCCTAAGACCACAGCATACAACACAAGCAGAGATAAGGAGTTCTCTTGGGTTCTGTAGCATTGGCATATCCCAATAATGTGTGTCTCAAACGTTACTTTAACCAGAGGTCTGAGGAATACTCAGATTATTCCAGAAGTTTTTCCCAAACTAGACTTTTCACTTAGAAACATAATTTTGGCATCTTCAATTATCAGTTCTTTTTCTTTCCTAGCATCTCGGCAGGAGGTTAGGGTTAAACTGCAGAGTTTTGGGGCCACTCCCTTTGCTTCCCTGGTCTCCAGATCTCTTGCTTCATTTTACCCCTAGGAACCATTAAGAGCATCCTCTGTCCCTGAGCTCTTGTTAAAAATGATGAAGCCGTTTTGGTTTATTTTTAAGTTAACAAGTCTATATACATGTCACATAGAACATGCTGTTTTGAGCTACGTATGCACTGTGGAGTGTTTAAACAGAACCAACTGATGTGTGTCCTCTCTACTTTCAGGTTTTTTTTTTTTTTTTTAATTAGTGCTAGCATGCCACACCCATTCTTTTCACGATTTTCAAGAATCCTGGACAACAAGACATTGCTATTCATAGTCACCATGTAGCCCCAATTTCCCGTGTAGTTAATTTTATTTTCTATAATAAAACCTCACAAACATTTGATGGACATTCTCTCCCCCCCCAATAACTTCATGCAGCAGTTAATTGGCTGTTCTTATTTATGTTTTATAGAAGGGAGTTCACCTGAGTGAACAAAGCTCCCAATAGGCTCACTCCTGAGCCAGGAGTTTTGAGACCCAGTCCATGGGACTGGTACCTTGCAGAGGCTCCCTAGAGGGATGGGGATCCTTGCTCACTGGAGTTTCTATCCTGGAGCTGAGGCTTTTTAGATGACTACCGCACTACCTCAATCCAGACAGATGCGTCTTCCCCCACGCCATTCTTAACTCAAAAAGAATCACATAGCAGATCCTCCTTTGTTGTGCTTAATTTTGAGCGATTGAGCCATCATGTTTATTACTTAAAAATGCTATTAATGAAGAAATACATTCTGGATCTAGATGGTTTCCTCAGTGTCTCTGTCAAATGATTGAAAGAGGAGTGAGATTACTAAGTACAGATGCTAAAACTGTTAGCAGAGCACACTTGGGCTTAGTACTGAAGGTCTTCATAAGGAGTTTTTGAGATACATAATCGAAAGTAATTTAGAGCGGAAAGATTTTTGAATGCACTAAGCAATTTCTTTAAAGTTGGTGATCATGAAGAATTGCCACCTTCGAACCATTTAACCTGTACTGTGTTATTTAATTCTTACAATAGTCTAATGTTGATTAGTTATTCTTTGCAGACCTATCTAGAAGAAAAAGCTAAGACTAGTGAGTTTAGGCGGTTGCTTAGAATTAACTGGCTAATGAAAGTGAAACCCAGATTTGATCTTCTGTGATCAGGCTCAAGAGCTGGCACACTCAACCATGTTGCTGCTCCGTGATGCCTGCTGAGCTGTGGAAATATGTGTGGTATCTGTGTAGTCCAAAATGTAGCAGAGACAGTGATGACCGAATGCTTAGAATCAGGCTAGTTCATCCATGGAAATAAAATGTATGATTTTAAAACAAATTTTAACTTAAATAGCTTCACATCTCTTAGTGGGTACTGCAACTGAGGAATACAGATTTATTTGATTTTCAAGATATTCCAGTATAAGATATTAGATGTTTGGTGGCTAATGCATTTAACTCCCCGCTTTACTGGAAGGAGACTGTCACTCACCTGTATTGGTAATTTGAGTTAAGTCATAAAATTAAAAGAACTGAAACACAGGTATTACCTGAGTGTTTAAGCTCCCCAGTCATGAGTCTTCCCATTCTATACTTTTTGAATGTGTACTTTTGTATTTTTCATCATTTTTAATATCGAATGGGGAAACTGTTGCTTTTGAGAAAAATGTTAAGCCTTACTCAGTCCATGCTCAGGAAACATTTTTTTTCTTTTTACTTCAGGTTATAGAGACACTATCGCGGTTATCCCGAACACCAATAGCATTGGCCACAGGAATCAGGTAAGTCTGAGCCTTGGTGCTTCCTGTCTTCCATGTAGTTCAGCACAATGTTGTTTTCCGAATGGTCATTGCTTGCAAAACTCTTTGTGCTTGGTATGTTAAGTGTCACGTACACATTTAAGATTTATTGCGCCATTGAGAACTTACTATGCATAGAATTGAATGAGACTTGACGGCTGACTCAGTCTCATTGTTCTCAGTTCACTGGTGACTGTCACTGGTTGTGGCTCTCCTTAAAAAAAAATTCCTCAGCATTTCTATATGTATAATTCATTAAGACAAATGCAAATGTTTTAATACATAAATATTTGAAAATATAATGTATTTGGTTCCTGTAGGAAAGACCATAACAATAACTCACAACTTTTATGAGTTGAAGGAACAATCAGACAAGTGTTAAATGATAGATACACAAGGATGTGTGTTGAACATTGGCTAAGACATGAAAACCTCAGAGGTTGATTGTTTGTCTATGCCGTCTCCATGCAGGGGAGTATAGTACAGTTGGTAAGCATGCAAGTAGAGATGTGCTTGTTGTTCAAGCTTTTCTGTCTTAGATTCTGTCTTTCTTTTCTTAAGTAGGAGCAGTCAGTAAAGAATATAAGAAACAGGGACTGAAGAAGATACAGCCAGACCACCTGGAGATAGAAGTGTTAGTTCAGACCTGATGTCTTCAAGGCTTTGAGTTCTAGTCTCCATCCATGAAGGGCTTTGTCAGCCTCTGTCTCCGCCTTTTGGCTTCATGTTTTTGTGCCCAGGTCACATCATATTCTGGGGGTGGGAACCCAAGTGTGTTCAACACTGGCTCCGCAGCTCAATTCCTGGATGCAAGCACAGTGCTCTCAGGGAGGACATCCTGAAGACCCTTTCTCAGAAATGGGCCACGAGTTGATCAGTTTTCTGTAGAAATAGTGTGTCAGCTGGCTGATCCTTCAAGTCCTTCTAACTTGCTCTTCAATGAGGAGTAGCTGTCCATGTCTGTGTACACATTGTGTCATTATGTGTAAGGAGTTATTTTGAAACAAGCATGGCCCCTGCTTTGTATATATTTGACTATGGAAGTATACCCTTCGGAAGTCTTTTCTCCTTATCTTGTCATAATGACAGTCCTGCACTATGATTCTTGGTAGTGAGCCTGCATAGATACAAAAGCCCAATAAGATGTGCCTGTGTCACAAAAGAATAGCCCTGAAAGCTGGGCTACATATATTCATTTATTTGGAAAAAAATGTAGGTCCTTGTGCTAGCTTAAGTATTACATTAATTCCTAATATAGTCAAAGTTAAAATTGTTTTAAATAATAAAAATATAACAAAAAGTATGACTTTCAATGAAACTCTGTAGTATTAGTTTGATGGATCTTTTTATAAACATGAAAGAAGCATGCTTAATATCAAAGAGTGGAGCATTTGTTGTTATAATATAATTACTATGGTAATTTTCTTAGGCATACCTTTAAAGCATTATTTTGGTTATAAGGAAACATGTTATGAGCCAAAGAAAGATGCCAAATGATAGGAGTGGAGAAAAGTTAGGGTGTGATTATTTTTAACAGGAGACAAAAACGACTCTGCAGTCTCTTTGAAGTCTGCTGTGTTCATTTCTCCAAAACCTGGAGAAGAACCCACCCCCCCCCAAAAAAAAAAACAAAACAAAACCAAAACTAAAACCAACTTAAATACTCTGATGACTGATTAGGGAAATCTGCCGGGGTCAAAGTCATACGTGTGATGTCTTTTTGTCTTCTAAAAACTTTCATCCTTACGAGTGAGCAGCGCCATGAAAGACAATTTTCTGTCGGCCTTTGTTAGGTCAGCTCTTACAGCTGGAGTGAGGATGCTGGAGGCAGGGCATGGCCAAGGCTGCTCATTCCCTGAACTGGGCTTTGTGGTGGGTGCCATGGGGTGACCCTGCAGGTATGTGGCAGGTGGAGGATCAGATAATCACATTAGCATGTCCCCAGCTACACGAGTGTCTGCAGGGACTCACTGTCCTGCTGGAGCTGATTTAGGGTAGCAGGTGTTACAGTCTCCCCAGGGGGAACCCCAGGCACAGCTGCTGGGCAAGCACTTCTGGGGAAACCCTTGAAATCATTAAATATGGGGACTTGTTTGAATGGCAGCAAATTTTGCTGTTTAATTAGAGGTAACTGCTCACTCGGAGTGCTCACCCTCCCATGTTTTCCCTCCCTTCCAGGCCATTCCCTACAGAAGAGAGTGTGAATGACGAAGACATCTACAAAGGCCTTCCTGACTTAATAGAGTACGTGGAACATTTTCAGTGCAGTTAAGCCACTGCACCATTTGTCCTCAGTGTAGATGTGTACTCGAACAAGCTCTCGGCAGGGTGAAAGTGAGGCACGATAAGAATTATCTATCCTTAAAATGATGATGGGAAGTTTCACAAGAAATATGCTGCGATAGACTTTTTAGTTCTTGTTCTGTGTTCCCACGAAGAGAAACGTACTGCAGAGAAGTAAAAACTTGAAGTTTCTCAAAGACATAACACAGACGCACATAAAACTGGAATCACACAATTAGGGAATAATAATAAAAAAAAAAGAAATAAAGTTTACTACTGGAGTCATAGGACAGGGAGAGAGTGCATTTTAGCACTAGGAAGGATGGATGCAGCTGGAGTTATTCGTGTAAATGTCGGTAGGTGGAGCTTATCCAGAGCAGTGGGTCCTCTGGGCTTTATTATTTGTCAGGAGAGGCAGAAGGTCTTGCAGCTGATTATCTTCTGCTGATTGAGTGGCTTGTGCAGATTATGAATGGATATGAAGCATGATCCTCTCTCCTCAAAGGCCTTATGATATGGATCAGGTGTGTTTGCACAGAATTATAAGAGATGGATTACGCTCCAAGGGCAATTCCTGGAATCTGTGAGAATCCACAGTCCAGCACTGACTGTTTTATCTGCTCATATTAAGTGGCCCCTCACCAGCCTTTCTTAGGCATCCCTTCACAGAGAGACCGTTCCTGGGGAAAATAGCCACTTACCTTATGCGATGTTTTTAGAGTCTTTATTTCTGGCTAGGACAGGGTTGGCACCTTACACTTACTGCCGGTGTCTTCATTCTGAGGCAGTGACATAGGAGCTCTGTGTGCACCCGTGTCTTCATTCTGAGGCAGTGACATAGGAGCTCTGTGTGCACGTCTGCATTCTTAGAACTTTAAACTGCGATGACCTGAAAAGATAGCTCCGTGGTTCATGCAGCTGGGCAAGCAGAAGGATCTGCGTTTGAATTCCCAGAATCCCTTTGAGATGGTGGTTAGGCATAGCAGCTTGCCTGTAATTCTAACCTTGGAAAGGAGAGACAGAAGATTCCTCTACAGCAAGCTGGATAATGAGGCTAGCCAGACGGGTGAGCTCTGGATTTGATTGAGAGGCCCTGCCTCAATGAATAAGGTAGAGGAGCAATCAAAAGAGATCCCGGACATCAACTTCAGGCCTATACATATGCTTGCACATACTCACCTGTACACATATGTCACATGCCTATACCCTCAGACATGCAAATATACATGTGCACATGCAACTATTTCCCATACACCTATACATGCAAAAGGAGAAAAATAAAAAGTGACTAAGCTGCGTCTGGTGTATGCATAGAAATAAGCCAAAAGAACATTAGACACCTACAGTTTGCCAGACATTATGCGTTAGGATTGAGCTATCTAATCATTGAATAGTGTGAGTGTGCTGTGTGCTCATTTGTGTGCTAACATTTTCTGTGCATCATCTCCTGTAACCACTGTGTTAAGGTCCCACTGTTATAATCTATATGGAAAACACCTAAATTTGTACACACAAATAACTTGTTAGAGATGAAATCACACAGAGTAGTCTTTGAAGCCAGATGTTTCAGACCCTGGCGTGAGAGGTTTTTAACTCACTGTTCTGGGACCGGATGTATGATGACTTACTGCTCTGTGAGCTACCGGCCACAGCTTTTTCTATTTTATGTGACATTTGGAGAGGCTTTGAAGTCATATATTTTAAATGTCTTTTGAGGGTAGTTTCTTACTGCTTCTAAACTTCCAAGAACTCAATGCCCTTAAGTAAGATGGATGCTGATTATCTGATTAATTTAGAAATGGTCTTTTATAAAATAACGATAAGGGGACTGGTCTTGTAATCAGATTCCCTGGAAGGACATAATCGATATAGAGCTGTGGTAATGTTCCTTTCAAAGCTCCACGTGGCTGCTGCATGGTTACCAGTACCCATTACTTTTTTTATATAGCCTTTGCCCACTTTGTTCTACCTAGTAATAGTGTTAGGTGAGAGTTAGTTTGAGGGAATGTTAGGTGTCAGGTAGGAAGAGGCCTTCAATTCAAAGTATCAGGGGACGGATGTCACAGTCCATTTGGCTCCTGGCCAGAGCCTGGAACCAATCTCTTCCTAAGTTTTATTATTTTATTATTAGCTCCATCCAGATCTCAGCTGATATCCCTGCCCTTTGATGGGTTACACAAAATTGCCCACACACAGGACCACCAGGACTGCATAGAGAGACTCCTTTCTCAACCCTCTCCCAAGAAATAATGAAACAAAGTGCTCAGACTAACCAACTGTCCCACCATGTCTTATCCAGAGTCCACTAATTGCCCTGCTGTGGGAAATCACAGATGTGCCAATATGGCTTGACTCATTGATGTTCAATTCAATGTTGAAAGGCATCTATCATTCTTTCTACTCTCTCCCTAATTCCAGAGAGTCTCTGTATCTGATGTCACAATCCTGACTTTTCCAGGCTCCCTCTTCAGCAGCCTTTACTCGAGTTACAGCTCTCAGCCTCACGGCGTTTGGCCTCTTGGCCTCTGGTTCCCCCTGGCTATGGCCTTCCCACCTTCTCTCCTCTGTAAAGGCCCTGTTGGCTCCTAGATTCCCCAGCTAAGGTTGATTCACCAAGTGAAGTGCTTTTTATAGTTTTGTTTCAGGTCTGTCCTCCAGTGGTCCAGCATACTGCCCCAAGGGGTGGTCAAGCACAGCATCCCCAGGCTCTTGGGGTGCCAACCTTTGTGTTAGTGCCCTTTCAGGAATGCCATCTCTCTCCTCATTTGATATGCGTGTGTGCTATACTGGTTGGTCCTAAAGTTCCATAAGGATAGGAAAACCATGAGTTTTACAGCAGAAATGTCCTGAATCGGCCTACATAATCCTAGTCCAGCTCAGCCACGACACAGCTTTGACGCCTTCCCTCACTTTCTTTAGTTATTTTCACTCTTCCCTGGTCCTTTTGCTTGTTCATTTACCTTGTTATATATAGAGAGTTACGTGTTTATGGACTGTTCTCCATACAAGCCAAATTATGTATGTTTGTGTGTTGTGTAGGATAGGATGGGTATGCATGATATGTACGTACATTCATTCATGTGTGAGTGTGGTGCATGGATCCCATGTGTGTGTGAGTTTGGAGGTCAGACAGCAGCCTTGCCTCCTACGTTATTTGAGACTATACACAACAGTGTAGCTAGCTGGTCCACAGACTCCCAGGGATGCTCTTGTCTCTGGGTCCAATCTTACTTTAGAACCACAGGATTACAGAAGTGCTAACATGCGAAGCTTTATGGAGGTTCTGGGGATTCAAACTAAGATTGTCACTTTATTTGACTTTACACGTTGGTCCAGATCCTCAATGGGAGAGTTTTTGATCCATATGTCTAAAATCTTATAGAGCATGGAATTCAGTCAGTTCTTTATAAATACCTGCTGGATGGATGAGCAGATGGGTGGGTGGGTGGACAAGTATTTCTGAAGTGAATTTTTCTCTGAGCACAGTTCTCTCAAGCTTCAGTTCCCTCCTTTAGCTTCAGAACCTTCTTGTTCTCTGGGTTTTGACAGTTCACTTCTGTCAAATGCCTCCAAATAATCTTTCATGACAAACACAGCCTGTGATCGTACTAGCTTTGAAAAATGTTACAAGTTGAAGAGTGACACAGTCACAATGTTCTCACTTTTGTTTGTATCAATTTATAACATTCACCTGGTACAGGTTGAGGAGGGTGCTCAGGGCTGGCCATGGTAAAGGGCTGGATTTCTTTCTCAGAGAGATTTAGTGTTTCCTTGCAACATCTCTGAATTGGTTAAGGCCATTCTTTGGGTTGTGTTAGTAGAAGGCATTTATAGAATTTTTGGAGTAGGAGGGAAGACTGAAGTGCGTGGCAGTCATAAAATGGATGGAATGACATGATTGACCATGATGATGATGGTTCCATAGGAGGGGCTTGGGGACAGTGCCCTGGTCAGCTCGGGGTCCAAGAGCTCATGGGGGACTGGAAAGAACAAATATTATCAAGAAACCACTATGCAGCACTTAATGACTTTAAAATATATTTTAAACATTTATATATCTGTCCCCCCTTTAAAATAAAATACAAACAGTTATCACAGATAAAGACAGTGTGGTTATATAAAGATGTGTGTGTATCTTCCAAATGGGCTTCTAGAAGCATGGCCCGAAAAGAACTGAATTGGTTATAATAACGTTACAGCAACTGATGCTGTTATCAAACAGATTTCTACTATGTCAACTATTCCTTAACTGTGTCCTTCCCACACTATGCCCTTAATAACATAATGAAACTGAGGCTATGGAATACCACAGTTCGCAGGCAGAGCAATGAGGCTGTCAACATACTCAATGTAAAACAAACTTGTTTAGATCAAGGCTCTGCTGTATGTAGGCTGTGTTCTGCCTTAGACAAGTCTGGTAGCTTTCTGGTCTTCCAAATTTGTCATTTTTTTCATAGCTCAAATACTAAACCATATCCATATGACATGAAAATTAGAGCTGTGATTAGCTGCAAGATGATCATTAATAGAGCTCGATGCAAGTAAATAGCCAGTTAGGTATTCATGAGCATTGTCTCTGTTGCTGGATTCTGCTGTTGTTTGTCATTGGAATAATGTGAAGTGACAGAGTTGTAATGGGAACCTCTGGGCAGCCTCTCCTAACTCCAGTTTCCTTCTTCTTTGAGTTTTCTGCTGAAGTCAGTGGGAAAATGTCAGTCAGTCGTGAACTGAAGCCTGTAGGCCATGTCTCCGTGTGGCATCCACTGTGTGATAGAGCATAGCCTTTACACCGCATTCCTTGTTTCAGTGAAACCCGTGTGGAGGATGAAGAGGACCTCTATGACTGTGTGTACGGTGAGGATGAAGGCGGAGAAGTCTATGAAGACTTGATGAAGGCGGAGGAAGCCCAGCAACCTGTAGGGCATTTCCTTGTTTTGTTTATGAAGTAACTCTGAGTAGTTTATTAGGAAGGCAATTAGTTAGAAAACTAATTAATATAATTACTAACTTCTGTTGGAATACTTAATAAAAAGTCCTTGTTGCTTATAACTTATGTACTTATTTGTAGATGCAAGCATGTATTCTTGGTTTTTGTTTGTTTGTTTTCCAGTTTATAGGACTTTGTGGTCTAATCCTTTCCTTCATTAGTGAAGCCAGTGCTGAATAATTGCAGAATGGCAATAGGATATAATGCCAGCAAACCATGAGAATGTAATTGTAATTATAATTAATTGTCAAAATACATCTTTTCCAAAACATACATATTTTCCATCTTAAATGTAATATATTATGTCAGTGGCTGTTTTATTTTACTTATTAGCTCTTGATACAAGTGACTCTTGCTTTCTTCTCTTCTTTTCTTTTCTTTTTCTCTCATATATTACATCCCTGACTGCAGTTTTCCCTCCCTCCTGACTTTCTTTTTACACCCAGACCCACTGCTCCTCTGTCTCCCTTCAGAAAAGAGCAGGTCTCCCAGGGATATCAACTGAACATGACATAACCACATGTGCTAATGCTAGGCCCTGTTATATCAAGGCTGGACAAGGCAATGCCTTTTTTTTTAAACTTCTTCAAATACTAGCTAGTTGAGAACACAATTAGTATGTTTTCAAAGTTCTTGTGCCATGCATTGATCTAGAACATCCAGAAATAACTGCATGAAACAGCCTTCTCATCTATGATTTGAAAAATTAAAAAGTCACTTAGGCATTTATTAGCATGTTCTCTTGTCCTAGAGATTTCTTCTCGAGCTGGATAGTGACTTAGCTTCTTCAGGGATTCGTGGGTTGGCTCAGCTTTCGGTGCTCTGGCCTTTAATAATAAGGGGCCAGGGAGGTCATTCAGTCTAAATATAGAAAAGATGATCGCCATGGATTTAATTTGATGTATGAAAGGTGGGCTACCCTGGCACCACCACCAGATGTGCTTTCAGATGCATTTCTCCTGCCTGTGTCCATAGTCATTACCTGCTTTGGTAGCAGCAGATCTTCAGGGTCTCCTCCCACCCAAGAACACTCTTCCTCTACTTCACAGCTCTTGGTGGTTGCTATGGGCTATAATTAACAACAATAGTAATGTAGATTCCTTGTCAAGATTAGAGGACTCTGTTACATGGCTTTCTTCACTTGGCACTCCTTAGGCTTAGTGCTGTAATTCTTTTTTATAGAAGGGAAACCAAGTGACAGAGAAACTTAGTAACTTGTTTATAGTTATAAAGTTGACAACAATCATTGTCGGAACTGAATTCTGTTTTGTCTGTGATTCTCTGACCTTAACATTATGCTGTTTTTTAACACTCAGTGAAAGAACCAAGTATTCTGTAAAAACAATATTTGATGGAATTTTACGTGTGTGTGTGTGTGAGTGTGTGTGTGTGTGTGTGTGTGTGTATGTGTGTGTGTGTGCATGCACTGTTATTGATGACTGATAGCCTGGCCTGATAGGTTAGGCCTGTACCCTACCACTGAGCTGTTGCTGTTTTATAGCCATTTCTGCAGCTCATGTGAAATCTTCTGTCTATGAAGGAAATGCTTAGTCTCTTTGTTACCACATCCAACAGACTATGTCACGAATGCAGCTAAGCGTGTCTTTTTAGTTGTTTTGTTAGGTTGGAAAGTGCAAGGGAATCAGATTTTGAACTTTTTCTAGATAAATTGTTATGTGAACTCAACTAAATAGTTTTAATTTTAACTTTCTGTCTGCAGAAATCACAAGAAAATGATATACGGAGTTGTTGCCTAGCAGAAATTAGGCAGACAGAAGAAAAATACACAGAAACATTAGAGTCAATAGAAAAGGTAAGTCATCAGGTATCAAGGCTCCAGGGTTGCTTTGCATAATCTATGTGCTAAACTATCTCCTTTTACGGTGTGTATATGTTAATGCATATTCTAAGATGTGCACTGAATGACAGGCTCATCAAATACAACATGGGCTCACTTACAGGTACAGTCTAAAAACAGTGAAGTCATACAAGTATCAGGTAGAATTTGGGATTAGTATGACCTTGGGTGGTAGGGATAGGAATAGTAGTTAAAGAATATATGCTTATATTAGATAGGAGACTATTTAAACATTTATACCCAGAATAGGCAAATGTGCAGACAGACTACATACAGAAAAGCAATTGCATGGAATTTAGGGAAGAGAGGTGTGTTTATGGAGGGTAGGTTGGCTGGAAGGAGAAATAGCGAATGACCATTAATGTCTGTGGAATGTTTTATGCGATAAATGGTTTTTGAAATTGATTGTGATGACTGCCTAGATCTGAATGTCTATGAACCACTGGATTGCAAACTAAATAGTTGAGTTGTGAGAACCTTGAATTATGTCTCAATAAAAGCCTCCCAAAGAAAAATAAAGATATCAAAGCAGATTTATACATTATACTACTATTTATTGCTATCCTGACATTGAAATGGCACTGTTTTAAGAACTGATCTTATAGCAGCAAAGACAGGAAGACTGTAGGTTCTTCTGGCACCTTCTGCATCATAGTTAAATTTAGGCTGGAAGCAAGTAAGTATGCCAGTTTTGTGCAGAGTTACCTGAAGAAAAATCAGGATGGGAGGATGATAGGTTCGAGATTCCATATAAAGACTGATAGCAGAAGACCTCTAAGTAAGAGCATGGTTCTTCATTCATCAGCTGAGAAAGCTGAGGGCACAAGCCATGGATATGGTCTAGTGGAGAGAGTTCTAGGAGAAAGGCTTTCTGATGGAGTGTGCTGTGAAAATCTGATCAGAGGAATCACCAACTTAGGCTTCATGGAACAGTAGTGGTCCAGTGTGGTGGATAGAGTGTATGGAGACTGAGAAAGAGGTTAGAGAACTGGTGGACTACTAGGTCATATAGGGACAAAAGCGAGAGCTTTGAGCAGACTTGCAGTGAAGGTTTTTAAGCCTTTAACACTGCCCTCTGGCTCTTCTGAAGCAAGAATGGGAAATAGGAGAAAAGTGGGATATTATAATTATCAGGATCACAGGAAGTCATGGCACTCAAGGAGATCTAGTGGAGACAGACTCCGGAAATAATTTATCAAGTTAGACTCAACAGAGTTTGATTATGTAGGTAAAGGATTCTAGAGTTTGGCTTGTGCAAATGCATGAATGGTGGAGCCAGCTGCAGGAAGGAGGGCAAGGAGTCACGCATCTGTTGGGCATGTTACACTTGTGTTCCCTTCCACTGGGATGCATTGAGACAGATATTAAAGATGTAAGTCTTGCATTGATAGGAAAGTCGGATTTGTATACGGATGGAGCCCTTAGGCTGTAGTACTCAATAAGGTCACTTCAGGAAAGGCATGCTTCTAGGGAGAAGGTTTGAGGGCACCCCTGTGATCCCCACATTTAGAGGTTAGAGAAAGAGAACCAGGTAAAAGTTTGTTTTATCTATAGGAAAAGAGGAGAAATGGAAGGGTTGCTTAGGACAGTGAAATAGTTAATTGATTAGGAAAATGGTGTGGACATTATGGATCCCATTGCACCCCGTGGTCTTGTTTAATATTACATCATCACTATAGTCTATGGATTTATGAAATATATGGCAAGCTAGATGTAGGCAAAGTTTTGCTTTTCTAGAAAAAACATAGTAGAAGGAGGAGGAGGAGGAGGAGGAAGAGGAGAGAGAGAGAGAGAGAGAGAGAGA
>JADRCD010158250.1:0-18846 GCA_019843815.1 Montemys delectorum
CACCATTTCTTAAATGAATGTAGCCTGTTCTCTGTGGGCTGAGAATAAAGTCACTCACTCAAGTCAAATAGCTTTGAACATAACAGGAAGTCTGTATCCAAAAATCGTGCCTACAATTCATTCCTTGGCGCAGCAGAACTGTCAACTCTCAGCTTAGCTACGATGGAGGTGATGTGAGGGTCATTGAAGTACAGTCTTATTATAGTCTTATTACAATGAAATCCAATGTCTAAAAATTGTTCTTATTTTGGGCTTGTACCACAGTAAGAGCCAAGATTTTAAACTCTACTAAATACAAAAGAAACAAACAAAAAGACTTTATATATTTATGTTCATTTAAGAAAATACCAGTAGTGATGTATTATTTTGAAATATACCGTTAATATGTTTGGAGTTATCTAAAATTTATATTGAGAAAAATGTATGTATTTTCAGTATTGCTATAGAAAAGCATCTACATAAGACTGTTAAATTGATTGTTGTTTTATATCAAACAACTTTTATAATACTCACTTTTATTGTTATAATATTTCATAAATTTTAAGGAATATGACAAAAAAGATATTGTAGGTATTGAAGGGGGGTCTCTTGGAGGAGTTGGGGTACAAAAGGGAAACAAGAATGTGATTTAATTCTATTTACTTAAAATATGTCTTTAAATGTTAACAAATTCAGATAAACTGAAATCATGTAACTTTTCTCATCATAATGCAATAAAAGTTTAAAAACAAAACAAAACAAAACACCATGACCAAACAAGCAACTTGGGGAGGAAAGGGTTTATTTGGCTTACACTTCCGTATCCAGAAAACTATCCATGACAGAAAACTACCCAGCACACTATTAGTCCCTCAAACCACCATTATCTTAGTTCTAGTCTATCTTTCAAAGCCTTTTGCTAAGTTATAAATCTGTCCAGGGAGACAAACTCTTAGTTTAGCTAACAAAATCAGTCTCCCATTATCAGGATAATAGAACCAGAACAGCAAATTCTCCACCAAGTCAGAGTGAATTCCTAGTTCACTGGGAAGATAGACTATGTAGGCTGTAAATTATCTATATCTCAGCCCAATGTGAGCATCTCAGCCCATGGTGCACTGTCCTTAGGGGATTAGGATGAGTTATTCTAGGGGTAGGAGCTTTCTGCAAAGCCCAGTGTTGCAGGGAAGGCAGGAGTCTGAAGCTATCATAAGACAAGCTAATAACTAGCAGATGATCTTCCTCAGATGACCACCTTAGATTAAAATCTACAATGGAACTCCGGTAGGCAAGCCCCAGGAGAAAATCATTTTAGTAGAGATTTCTGCTATTAATATGCTTTTCCTGTTATTATTAAACATATATAACAATGAAAGGTACTATTCCACCCCTTTGGAGCAATTCTCTGTAGATCTACAAAGATGTACTGTCTTGTAGTGATGCTACATAGACAAATAGATCACTTCTTTTTTTTTTATTAGACATTTTCTTTATTTACATTTTAAATTTTCTCTCCCCTTTCCTGGTTTCTCCTCCAAGAAACCCCCTATTCCCTTCCCCTGCTCACCAACCCACCCTCTCCCACTTATTGGCCCTGACATTCCCCTGCACTGGAGCACAGAACCTTCACTGGGCCAAGGGCCTCTCCTCCCATTGATGACCAACTAGGCCATCCTCTACTATACACATGCTGCTGGAGCCATGAGTCCCCCCACCCCATGTGTACTCTTTGATTGGTGGTTTAGTCCCTGGGAGCTCTGAGGGTACTAGTTAGTTCATAATGTTGTTCATCCTAGGGGGCTGCAACCCCATCCCCAGCTCCTTGGGTCCTTTCTCTAACTCCTTCATTAATAGATCACTTCTTAATTCTTAATGATGATCCTATAAGAATTACTAAAATTATATCAGTATTTACAGTGTTTTATAATGGGACTGCTATTATATCCTTTTCTGATAGTTAAAACTGCAATGGGAACTCTTGTCAGTCTCCCATGTGTCACCAGTTAATTGTTTCTGATAGTAACCAGATATTCTACTAATCAGAGCACATTCCAAGAGATTGTAAAATCATTAACCAAAGGCCATAAAAAGGGAACTAATGATTTATTATAGGTAGTAGGATAGAAGATAAAATATTGACTGGGTTTATCTATACAAACCATCCCTGGGGAACTCAGTTATGGTTTTTAAGACTCAATGAACCCGTGGAGCTGTTGACAGGTGATGAATGTTTAGCCAGATAAATACGCCTAATGGTATGCATGTAAACATTCTCTGTTGTAAGCTTCTATTTCCATTTATGATTTGAATTTATGCAAACTTGTGATTAACTTTTGCCATGTGACCATGTATTCAGAAAGATGAATAAGTGCTGAGGACAAAGAGAAGAGTCAGAATTGAGCTGAGGAGAACTTTATAGACAGAACACTTTTTAGACAGATCTGAAAAGAACTTCTTAGAACAGAACTGAGGATAACATTTTAGTCAGGACACAAGAGAACTTTTTAGACAATACTGAACTCAAGAACTTAGACATATAGGCATAGTATTGGAAGAAAAGGCATTGAGAGTAAGAGCATTATTGTGATATGAGAGCAGGAGGGGAGAGCAAGAGTAGAAGGAGAATGCAGAATGTAATAACTTAGAAACTATAGGTAACAGAGAAAACTAAGAGAGCAATGTGCAGAATGCAGAGGGAAAAAGGAAAAAAGAAGATGCTGCAGAGAACAGAAGGAGTAGGCAGGGTTCTCCTTACTGTGCGACAGAACAGGTCTTTTCTTAATTAACAAAGCAGGCTTAGTCTTATTAAAAGTAACAAAGGTTTCTTCTTACAAACTTGGGTTTAATTTATTTAGCATTAAAGGATAGAAGCTTTTTCTTTCTCTATTTCTTTCTCTTAGCTCACTTTTCATCCAGAAAGAGTGAGTTCTTTCTGCACTGGTGCTTGGTCTTTTGCTCCAAATGTATATGTAAGTATGGATGTATGTGTAAGTACGTAATTGTGAGAACGTATGCAAGCTGAACCTAACTGGTTTGAATGGAAATGTATAAAAGCACATTCGAGAACATGTATATGAATTTACATGAATTTATGCACATTTGCTTATGTAAAAATTCTTCCTTCTGTAAGTGTTATTCTCTTCTCCTGGATCAATAGAAGTTTATTGCTCCAAACTTCTCCCTAGCCTGACAAGCAAGAGGCATCTGGACAAAAGGGGAGAAAGGCTCTAGCAATCAATCCTTTACTTAATCTCCTGCTGTTTTAGGATGAGGTGCTAAGTGCCAGAGACTGTATGTAGTCTCTGGCCTCAGAGGATCCCAGAAGGCAGATCAGCTACAATAGCATAGTAACTTAGACTTAGATAAGTAAACTTTTTGTTATTACACAGCAACCCTAAATATCGCGTAAGACAAAGTCTTAGCCCCCATATCTCCTAAGACAAAAGTCCTATCCTCCTCTTATGCCACCCTCCCCCCCCCCACAAGGAGAACCAACAAGAAAGAAGACCCCACCAGGGCTGGCCCCTGGCAGGTTGCAAACTTTTCTATTTTCCAGAGGAGACTAGATGGTCAGACAAAAGGAAGAAGCAGTGATGGATGGGTAGGTACAAAAGACATGATGGGGGAAAAGGCAGTAATGACAGTACGTATTGAGACTTGGACAGAAACATCGTCATCTGGACACTCACCTATCCAAGATCCAGCCACAGACAATCCCCATATTATGTTTGACTCATGCAGTAACCTTTTTAAAAATTATTTTTCAATTTAAATAATATATTTTTAAAAGTTAAATACATAATAAGTTTAGTTTTTATAAATTCAACATTGTTTTCTGTGCACTTACTCGGTATGTAAATCATAGTTCAGCATAGTTCTGGAAGCTTAGAGAAGCACTTTGAGATTTGAATCTTACTCCAATTTATTTGCAATTTATGTAGACTAATATTTCTAATTAAAAATAGATTCTTCTCTTATACAATACATCCTAACCACAATTTCCACTCCCTATACTCCTCTCAGCTCCACCTGCACCTTCCAGCTCCTAGATCCACTCCTCAACTGTTTCCTCCTCAGAAAAGAGCAGGCCTCCAAGGGGCAACAACCACCAAACATGACAAAACAGGATACAATAAGACAAGGCAAAATGCTTACATGTCAAGTCTGGACAAGGCAATAGGAAGAAAAGAATCCCAAGAGCAGGAAAAAGTAAGAGACACATTTTCTCCCACTGTTAGCAGTCCCACAAAATGACCAAGCTAATAGCCATAACATGTAGAAGAATTTTAATCCAGTAACATGACTGCTCTGCCAAGGGGGTCACATCCAAACACCTTCTAGATCTGTATAGTATGACTAGAATGACATGCCTTTAATCCCTCTGGCCAGAATATAGACACACCCTTAGTACTACACACATTGAATCTCAAACAATGAAGGTAAAGTTAGCCATGTTTGAAAGTGATGTCTAATTGGGGGCCAGACAGAGAGCGACAAATCAAAGAAAGATTTGACAGAAGGAGTCAGAGATAGGATATGTCCAACTCTCAGGAGAACAGACAGATGGGAGAGGCTGCTTAAGAGAGCAGAGAGAGAAGGGAATAGCAGAGACAATTTTGCAGAGACAGGTTGCAGGTGGAGACAGAATAAGCCAAAGAATGAGAAAAAGCCAGAAGATTGGAAGAAATTGCCTGAGATAGTTTGAGGCCAAACAGAGCAACTCAGTCAGAAGCCAAAAGAGAAGCCAGTTTGAATAAGTCAGCTTAGAGAGGAGTTTGGGCCAGAATAGCTGAGTGGAACTAGCCAGCCACAGTTCAGAGAGCACAAGAAAGGCTGAGTTTATTCAGCCATAAGCCTCCCAGATGTCAATTACATCTGGCAAATAAAAGATACTTTAGATCAACATATAGGCAGAGGACCTGATGCAGACCAAAGCAAGCCCTGTGTTTGATGCTTTAGTCTCTGTGAGCCCATGTCAGCCCTGCTTAGTTGATTTGGTGGGCCATGTTCTACTGGTGTCCCCCATCCTCTCTGATTCCTATAATCTTCCCTACCCAACTTCCTTGGGGGCTGCTGAGCTCTAAGAGGAGGGACCAGATGGAAGCCTGCAATTTAGACTCTATCTCTGCACAATGTCTGGCTGAGGGGAGGTCTCTGCACTTGCTCCCATCTGCTGCTGGAAGAAGCTCCTCTGATGATGACTGGAAAAAACACAGATCCATGAGGATAGCAGGCTATCATTAGGAATCATTTCATTGATTTAATTATTTTTACACCGGTCCTGTTTGGTTCTACCCTAGGTCTCTGGGCTATCCAGTTTCCAATCATACCCAGGGCAATGTGGGGTTAGGACCTTAAGTTAAACCAAACCATTGGTTGGCCACTTCTACAAGTTCGCACCACCATGCCCCTTGCAGTGCCCCAGCACACCTTGCAGACTCGAAGATGAAGGATTTGTGGCTGAGTTTGTATTCTATTTCTGTAGACTGTAAAGTACCTTCCCACACCAAGGAGACTAGAATGTTAGAGTGAAGGCTCCATTCAGGCACCAGCTTGACCTCTCTACATTCAATTAGCTATTTGATGTTTTCCTCTGCATTGGAGCCCCACTGTCAGTGTGCAGGGATCAACCCTCTGTCCTAGCATCAGCATGGATTGTTTGGAGATCTCCATGGAAACACCTGAACCAAAACCTCAACCAAATGCAATGTATTCCTACCACTGGAAGCCTTGCTTGGCCACCAAAGATGGTCAGTTCAGACTCTATATCCTCCATTACTATGAGTCCTAACTATGTCACTGTCTTAGTGAAGGTTTGCATTGCTGTGAAGAGACACCATGACCAAGGCAACTCTTACAAGGACAACATTTAATTGTGGATAGCCTACATGTTCAGAGGTTCAGTCCATTATTATCAAGGTGGGAAGCATGGCAGTGTCCCGGCAGGCATGGCACTGGTGTTCTACATCTTGTTCCTAAGGTAACCAGAAGACTGGAATCCTCAGGCTGCTAGGAGGAAAGTCTCAAAGCCAACCCCCACAGCAACACACTTCATAAGTCCACACCTATCCCAAAAAGGCCACACTTCCTAATAGTGGCATTTCCCATGAGCCATACTTTTTCAAACCACAATCACCTTCATAGATTCCAGGATGTTTCCACTGCACTATTCTTCCACTCCCCATACCTGCAAATGTTTCCCAATTCTACCTGTCTCTCCCTGCACTCTCTCCATTTATTTCCCCATCCCTCCCACTCCTATCCTTGTCCTTCCTCAGCTGAACTGCAAATGTTACTCTATTTCCCCTTCCCAGGGAGGTTCATGCATCTCCTCCCTAGCCTTCCTCTTTACCTAACCTGTGGATTGTAGCTTATCATTTACTTAACAGCTAATCCCCAATTAAAAGTGAATGGATGCTTCTCCTACATGATACCTCATGAATGCCTGGACCCTGTGGGGATCAGATCCCCTGGAAGAGGATTTACAGACCTGTGAACTGCTATGTGTGTATGATTCCCAAACCACCTTGTTTTACAGCATTGACACTGGGCTGTTTGCCCCGGCAAACCTCTCCACAAACCTTCTGTACTAAGAACCCCTCGCTGTATTGACAGGGCTGCAGATCCTGCCCTCACCCTATCTACAGAAAATGATGGTTTTGGCTTCTACTATATCAAACTTTTCTATAGGTCAGGAAACATCTGGCTTCTGCCATGCCCCACTGCTAACAGAGGACTTTACAATGAACAGGTAGGTGCCCAGCGAAGGCTTTTGGGTTAGAAGTTCCATTTATTTCTTAATTTTTTTTAGTTTTCATTTTTATTAGTTAACCACACTACACACTATATAATATGACAATCAAAAATTAATTTTATTCTTGTTCAAGTTAATGCCAAGTTTTTTCCCATTGCCCAGGAAATTCCAATTTCAATGCCACTGGTATCTTGTGACATTTTACAAATTAAGACAGAAATCATTCTCATTTGTTTTCAAAATAATAAAATTCTTCAAACTTGGATCAAAAACAATGCATTCATTACAAAAGACTTAAAGCTAATGGATCTTGTAACAAGAGTATTAACATTTTGGAATACTAAGAATCCTAAAGTCACTCAAAATAAAAGTAGAATGCTTTACGCTCTCCTCCCACCAGCTCTCAAATGAGGGTACAATACTTGGATCACTGAGTCAGCCTGAACTGATGTTGGATTAGAACTGCTAGTGCATTAGACTATGTGCAGGTCAGAACTGTAGAACTATCTGCTGGGTGATCCTGGCCTGGGCCCTCTCTATCTCATCTCTCAAAGCCTCTGCATATTTTTCCGTGTAGGCTCTGGGATAGGTCTTAGTAATGCTGGCAAAAAACTCCAAGACTTTCATTTTGGTGGTTTCTGCAAAGGCCCTTGGGCCCCACAGGAACTCACAGCTAAGAGGATCATTAGTAGGCACCTGCCTGCATTCCAGGTACCCTTCCTGCACAAACTCTTCCGAGATGAGCTTCCTGGGGTCTTGGTGTATGTAAGGATCCCTCCCACCACATAACCTTATGTTATTCAGCATTTCCCAGATAATCTCCTCACTGACATAGTTTGCCCGCATGAAAATGACACCAAGAACGACTATTAGGAGACCTGTCTTGGGCCTACCCTGGACATCAGTCAGCATCCCATCATAGGTGATCCCCAGGGCAGTGACAAGGATATAGGAGTGGACAGAGGGGTCCACTTCTATCATGTCAATGCCAAAGACCAGCTTCAAGCACTCAGAGGCCTCACTGAAGATCAGAGGGTTGTGCTCATCATACTCTCTACCAATACTTTCCAGCATTTCTGCTTTGGTAGTGAATGCCTTCATTTGATATTTGAAAAGCAGAAATTCTACTAATTCATACACTTTTATGTTCTGTGCATTGTACAACATACGCAGTGGGTCTTCCAGCTCCTCTACTTGGTCGGTGGAAGCTTCCTCAGATGGGCCTTCAGGAACAGAGGCCAGTGCCACAGGGAGAGGGGAGGCTCTCTGAGGACTCTGGGAAGGACTTGGTATTCCACTACCATACACCTTCTTTGAGGTGGAAGTGGCTTCCTCCTCATCTACCACAGCCATTGTAGTCTGGGCAATGCCTAACTCTGTTTGTCCCTGAGCACTGCCTTGGAGGTTGCAGTAATGGGTGCTATAGAGGTTTTCCATTGTGACTTTCCTGTAACAACAGGCAGGATAGCGTCCCAATCACAGCAGTGAGGATATACACGCCTGGTGGGGAAAGGGAGAGTGAGTTGATTCTGCTGGCAGCCACTGTCTCACAGCCCTCAAAAAGTCATGTTATTTGATTTCCCTTGAGAAATGCCCTAGGGTCACAAGGCCTCTTAGCAGACCTAGAACCCTGAAAGCCTGAAACAGGAAGTGACCCAGCTATTTGGGGTACAGCCAAGTCACAGAGCAGGTAGCCTCAGGGCTGATACTATCAGAATATTTGAGGCCGGGAAATCTGGAGTGTCTACATTCTAAGCTGTTGGTACCATTGCTATACATACTTGTAGTGTGTACATCTCCCCAACTTCTGAGGCTACATAGCTTTGCGCTTGTATATGAACTGAGGACACTGTCTCAGACGAAGCCTTTCATCTCCTGCCCTCTGAAACTATTATAAGAGATGCTGACAACATCCCACAGCTGCAAACTGCTAGTTTCAAACAGTCCCCATTCTTCATAGGAAGGGTGAGGTGGACTGTGGGGTGTAACCCTACTTAAGGTAAATGCTGCCTTCTATGATCAATCATTCTGGGCCCTCAGGTTTCCCCCGTCAAGAGCCAGACACTACCCTTCTGCTGGCCTGTAGCAAACTCTTAACTGTTCACCTCTCTGAAACATAATAAAAGGGATTAAGAGCACTTCATATCTGGCTCAGGTTCAATTCAATGTATCCCATGTGTCCTGAGATGTTGAAGGTCTGAACACTCACCTTGATAAACGTGAACTGCTTCCCCTGATGATCCAAAGTTAGTTTCTTTAAGCCAGGAGCCTATTTCTGCGAAGCAGAGGGAAGAGGACATGAGGTGAGGAAATGCATCTATGGCCCCTGGGTTTTCTCGAAGCTGACAGGCAGGCAGGGAAGGAACAAGTCCCTTCTTGTTTAAATGGCAGGACTCCTCCAGTCCTTACCTTGAGTCCTGACACTCCTGAGATCTTCCCTCTGATGACTCCAGTCAAACTCCCCTTTACCAGATCTTTCAGCTCCCTAAGACCAGTGACCTGCAAACAAGATGGGGTGATTAGGCTGACAGCCCTACGCAGCACTGTGTGGGTCAGGTATATGAGAAGTGTTTGTGAGGCCCATGACAGGGGTTTCCTTGATTCATCCACTGGAGGTCATTACTTGGACTGTGCAAGATCCTGGAATCCCCGTTTTCAAGTAAGGCCAGCCACTCCGGTCAACATCCTCACCTTCTTGACATCTGAGAAGGTGTCACATCTCTTTACATCTGTATGGGTTGTCCTGGAATGTTCAGATGATCTGGGCTCATCACTGCTGATATTAGAGTTTTCTAATTCCATCTGAGGTTCATTCATCTGACCTGTACTTCCTGACATCTTCCCTTATGTTCAGATGACACAAGACGTCATCTCTTCACAGACTCCCACCTTCCTGCCCAAGGTAGAAGCATGCCACTTAGCGCCTCTGAATGTTGGTCTCAGAATATAACCAGGCAGTGCAGTTCTTTCTTTCTGTGCTGTGGACACATACAGTTCCCAGAAGTACATGTCTGAGATATGGCTAATCCTGGGACTCCTCTCTCTGTTTGCCACATGTGGTTCCCCCTGCCAAACTGACATCACCTCCTAGAGAAGTCCCACCGCAAGCCATGAAGCATAAAGGAGAGGCAGATACAGCACCCACATACCCAGGGTTCTCTGGGCAACATGAGGAGAGGTGGACAGGTATTATGACATCCCTTGTTGGGGAGGGGATTGTACTTTTTCCTTACCTTTAGTTCTCACCATGGTAACTCAAACTCACCCAGACTGCATACAAATGCTGGACACCTCCTCTGCTAACCTTTATGTAGCTCCCTCTGCTGCTCTGATACTATCCTTCAGTGAGTACCCTCACTGTCCTTGAAGAGGGGAGAAAAGTGACAATGAAGCATATCTGAAAACCTGTGGGTAGGGGGTCACAAAGCTTAGGAGAGTAGGACTGACAGCAATGGGGATGCTGGATTACATGTGGACTATCTAAGTTGTGCTATCCTCAATGGACCCTATATATTTCCTTGACTGCTGATGTATCTATCCTAGGACCTTTTGTTCATTGGGCCTCAGAAAAGGTTCTGACCTTATATCTACTCTGAGAACAAAATAGGCCACTCCTCTGATTAGTTTAGCCACATGTAGTACTGTGGATACACAGCTGGACTATCCCTTCCACTTACTCTCGGGGTCTCACCTATCACTTCATGAAGTCTGGGCCCTCTCTACTCCAACTGCCTCCAAAAAAATGATCTAAATCAAAGACCCTTTGAAGGATGGAGGCTAATTCCTACAAGTGCACCCCTCCCTGTTTGGTGCAGAATGGACAATGGAGAAAACCAGTTTTGGGTTTTGCATAAAGTCTCACCTTGATTCCAAGAGTACCTGGAGAAGGTATGGAGAGAATAATCATGTTTTAAAAATATTTTATTAACTCTTGGATAATTTCATACATTGCATTTTAATTATATTCAACCCCTTTCCCAAATCCTCATAGCTCCAACCCCTTCTATACCTACCAACCCTTGTACTCTCTCATATTTTTTGGTCTTTACATTCTACAAGAGACTTTCTGTGCCCACTCTAAGCTCCCACCTAGACTCAGAAGGCATCATGTGGCCATTTTTCCTCAAGGAACCTCAAAAATGGTGCTGAGTCTCCAAAGTCCATGTATGCAGAACTGGTAGCTTGCTCATTCCTACAAGTTTGTTTCAGGACCCTCAAAGTGATACAAGGTAGCTGGGTTGTCTGGGCCTAACTATCTAGAAATGGGCTTCCACAATCTACTCTCAGCTCCTATCTTTATTTAAAAATGTTTGCTGATACCTGACTGCAGGGAATTTATGAAATGGAGCCTCTGGACAGAGTTCCCAGAGAGAGAGGGGAAGGGGCTCATTTCAATAAATGGGTCCCTGTTTGATGTAGCTCACATTATCCATCCTATAGTATGTGGGTTCATTCTATCCAAAGCAGAGCTTTCATCCTACATTCCTGGGAACCCTTTTCACCCAGGATACTATTCCACTCCCTCCTCTCACAGAATGACTAAAAATAGTGATTATCCTTAGTCTGCAGGTATCATGGAGCAAGGGGCTCACTCCAAGAAGTAAGTTCTATTTGGAGCTAGGCTGACGACAGGGGTGAAGTTGCAATATTTTAAGGTACTGCCAATGTTGAAAGATGCCCTGTCCACCACCCTATGCTCTCATGTCCGCTACAAAATCGCAGAATGGCTGTCTTCCTTCTAGAAAACTCAGAAAAGGCCCCAGGTGCCCAATATGGAAGGTGGGGAGGGTCTCTTCCTGAAAGAGAAGAGTAGAGGAAGGAAACTGTATTATTTAGGGGACCATCTATCCTGAAAGGTTTCAGAGTCAGCCCGAAATTCTCACCTCAACGGGCGCTGCGATGCGATGCCTGCCGCTTCCTTCCAGGAGTCTTCCAAAATGGCGCAGAGTCCACAAAGTCCCTGGATATGAAACACTGGCTTAGAGAGGCTTGTTGTGGGGGATGGGGCTCTGGGGAGCCTGCGTGGGGCGGAGGGGTTCTATCTCACAAATCAGTACAGAGGCTTCTTTAAACTCAGGGAACCTCATAAAACGTCCCCAAGTCCTCCATGTCACCAGATATAGAGGGCTGGAGAGGGTCTCATTTCCTCCAAGTCAGCACCTTAAACTAAACAAATGGCCCTCAGGCTCCAGAGTCCTCTGATACTTGGGCCCAGGCTCTTTCCACTAAGTAGACTCCCGTCTGCTTCAGGACCCCAAAAGGATACAAATCTAGTTTAACAGTCTGGGCCTGTCCATCCTGGATCCAGCTTTAACAACCTACTCCCCAGCTTCCATCCAGACTAATATTGTTACATGGTCCAGCATTTCTAGAAACCTCTGAAATGGAGCCTAAGGACAGAGTCCCGAGAGAGAGAAGGGCAGGTACACATTCCCACAAGTGTGCCCCTGCTTGGTTCAGCTCACATTATTAAAACTATTTGGAGTGCTCTGACCAAAGCCAAGCTTAGCTTCCACAGTCCACTCTTAGGCACTCCTTTTACTCAGCCAGCTATATCATCGCTTTCCCTCACGGACTGTTAGAAAATGGCAACTTTAGTCTCCACAATCGACGAGTTAAGGGGCTAATTTCTACTCGATTAGCCCACTGGGACCTAGGCAGATCACAGGGAGGAAACTATTATTTAGGGGACCATCTATCCTGAAAGGTTTCAGAGTCAGCTCGAAATTCTCACCTCAACTGGCGCTGCGATGCGATGCGATGCCTGCCGCTTCCTTCCAGGAGTCTTCCAAAATGGCGCAGGGTCCACAAAGTCCCTGGATATGAAATGCTGGCAGAGGGGGGATGTCCGGGGGTTCTGGGGGGCCGACAGGGGACCGAAGGGGGTACCAGAAGGGGTCAGAAGGGTTCTATCTCACAAGTCAATACAGAGGCTTCTTTAAACTGAAGGAACCTCAGAAAACGTCCCCGAGGCTTCCATGTCACCAGATCTAGGGGTCTGGAGAGGGTCTCATTCCCCAAAGTCAGGACATAATCTCTAGAAATCAAGGAGCTAGCTATTCCATCACATTCCCTCAGGTAAATGTTTGAAAATGGTGCGCATGTGTGTGTGTGTGTGCGCGCGCGCGCGTGCCTGTGTGCGTGCGTGCGTGCCTGTGCGTGTGCGTGCCTGTGCGTGTGCGTGTGCGTGTGCGTGTGCGTGTGCGTGTGCGTGTGCGTGTGCGTGTGCGTGTGCGTGTGTGTGTGTGTGTGTGTGTGTGTGTGTGTGTGTGTGTGTATTTCCTCTTGAAATCAAGGGGTAAGCAGCTCATTCCTACAACTGGACCTGCCTGATTCTAGGCAGACCCAACGGATGAATCTGCATTATTTAGTAATGTTTTTCCTGGAAAGGGGCTTTTCTAGTCAAGCCTATCTCTCATCTCGACTTGGAAGGCTTTGAGTGTCAGTCAGTTCTTTAGAAGCTTCACGAAATTGTTCTGAGCTCTAAGTCGCTGTTTGTGGAAGAATGAGGAGGAACTCCTTTCTGCTAATTAGCACTGAGGCAGCATCTAGGCTCCAGGAATCTCACAAATTAGCTCTGTACTCTCCAAGCCTCTTGATGCAGATGTGGAGGCTTGGGTACAGGCTCATTCTCACAAGTCTATCCCCATTTGGTACAGGGCCGTCAAAAGGATCTAAGGTAGCTTAATTGTCTGGGCCTGTCCCATGTGGAATCTGGACTCTACTGTAAATTATCTCCAGTGTAATTCTATCTTTAATCTACTCCCAACTTCCATCTTGACTACAAGTGTCACATGCTCCCCATTTTCTAGAAACTTGTGGCAGCACCTATAGTCAGAGTCTCTGGAGTGGAAGGATTAGGGGCTCATTCTCATATATGAGCCTTTGTTTGATGTATACCACAAGACTATCCTTGTATATAGATGGAAATGTGTAGATGAGGCTCATTTATATAAACTGGCCCCAGCACATGTAGAGCACAGCTGGATTATTTAAAACACTTCTTTCTAGAGTTACATTTCTGTACACCCTCAGCTTTCTCCTGAAGTCCTAACAAGAATCAACCTAATTTAAACACACACACACACACACACACACACACACACACACACACTCTTCTTAGATTTAGCTGACATACTAGTGGGGAAATTTTTATAAGGTCAATATGGAGAGGCAGGGAGACCCAGGTGAATGTGAAGAGTGGATGAAATTCTGAGTAAATGTGTATCATTTAACAGGGTCACAGTCATATCAAGGATGCCAGTGCCTTAAACACACAGACTCATGAGAACAGACAAAATTTTCTCCTGGGCCAAATGCAAATGTTGGTCGTGTATATAAAACAAGCAACCACAGCTTCCTCCTCCCAAATGACTGCAACCTGAGACTGCTCACTAATGAAGTTCCAAATTGTTTTGTGGTAGTTGGTCCTGCTGCATCAGGGTGAACATATCCCACCATATTCCAGATTTAGCCTGATTTTCTTTAATCCATTGATAATCAGGTTCCCAGGAGCAAGCAGTGTTGGCTACAGTGAATATAAAATACTTATTTAAAAATAGAATCCAAAGTCAATAACCTAAAATGGCATGCTCAGGAATTAAATCCAGAAAAACTAGCTAAACCGTTTAAAAGAGGATTTTACTGATTACCCCCATTATCTACAACCCTCTATCCTCCATTCCCGCTTCTCTGTATCATACAGCACATAAACATTCCTCCTTATAATAGTTTGATTTTACTGTCTCCATAATTGAGTCTCAGTCAGTTGGTGCAAAATTACTCTCTTCTCAGTTGACCACTGTTTATTAGTCAATATTATTGGGTCTTTAGATGTTTTTGAGGTCCCTTTTATTCCTCCCATGTTTCCATTTGTCTAAGCCATTCAATAGGCCAATGGAGTTCTTGGTCACTCAGACCTTTATGGCTCATCATCTTTAAGTTTCTCATTCTGGGTGCTTATGGCAGGATTATCCTGGCCTTCTTCTTTTCTGCCTTAATTATTTTCATCTGAGCTCTGGGAGATGATTGTTTTGCTTTGAACTTCATTCATTTCTGTGGGCTTAGATTTTTCACAACCTACTTTAAGAAGGGCTCTTAAATGTTTTAATCTCCCTTCTATCCCACCAACCACCAGAGGTACTGCAAAAGAAAAGTTGTGAAGACACAGGGGAAGTAGACCTGTTTAGAAACAGTTCTTTGGTGTGATTGCAGTCTTCATTGTAAGGATATCTACAGTTCACTCTACTAGGGAACCATCCAAACTCCAGTCTGGAGACACCACGCATGAATCAGCAGCAGCAGCAGTTTGATACATAAGAAACCAAAAGGCTCTGCCTTATTGGAGCAAGTCCATGAAAGCTGCAAGAAATGTCCTGCGTATCACGACAAATTCTTCTGCAAGTTACTCTCTACAAAGTCATGACAAGCAAGGATCAGCAACTCTGCAAGGCCAAGCAATACATGAACTTTATCAGGAAAGACTAGAGAAGCAAATAAAGGTGAACCAATGCAATATTTTTACTAAACATCACACATTCTGTCATGTGTCTGCTTCAGTAAAGCATTCTTTTACCTGTTGTCTGCTTCAGCAAAACATTTTTTCATGTTTCTGCTTCAGCAAAACATCATTATTACTTTACTCTCCAAAGAATCCAGAAATTTTCCTTTTACATTTCATAACTGGGAGGACAATGAGGAAGTCACAGAAAGGAATTAGCTTTCAAGAATCAGGAAGAAGAAGAATGAGAGCTTTGTGGGAAGGGGTACAGGCCAAGGTGAATATGCACCAGCTGAGGACAGAGTAGGAGCACCAGGTGTAAGAGTCATGTCAAAGGAATAAGGGGGAAGACCTTGGATGGTTCTGCTTAGTTTGACTTTTCTTGGGTTTTAGAGTAGTTACTTCTTTTCTACTCTGTTTGGTCTGGTTCTTAACCACATATATGAGGTGCTAATAGCTTTGTGTACATCTGTTAAAGCCCAATGTATCTTAATAATCTACACATAGTCTATTATACTTACACATACTAGTTCTCCTCACCACAATGAGTGGCCACACCTTTGTATCAATTGGCTAGCAAGCTACTCCCTTAGCCAAGGATATACCTAAGAATAGGATCTTAGACAGCAAGAACCACCATCCTGATTCCTCTGTGGATGATTGTGGGACAAGTTGTTTTGAGAATGAGAACATTTCTTTTGTTTTCAAAGTAACCTGCTACTCTGCTTACCTCTCCTTGTTAATTCAAGGAGGTACCATGGCAGGGCAATGGTGCTTCTCTATTTGTTTCCCATGGTTACCCAATTGAGTAGTACCATACAACTTCCTCTCCCATGCTTCATCATAACCTAATGAGTTCCCACCCCACCCATTATAATATAGCCAGTTAAGATTGTGGAGTTATGATTAATTCTTCCTTCCTGACATTGCTGCTTATGCATATTGAGAACCTAGAGTCTAGCCTCCCACTAGGGAATTCTTCATCAAGTCTCCTTTGCCTTAACCACAGAAACTTCCTGGCTTTTGTTTTCTGGTCTGAATTCATAGCCTTTAGGCTTTAAGAGTTCAGTGAATAGAAATTCTGCACCGGAAATCTGTCATTTCTTATCTGACAAGCCTACTTCTCCGGATCAGTACATTATCTTATTTGTTCTTGTTGCTGTGATAAAATACTTTGAAAAAGCAACTTAAGGGATAAAGAGTTTTATTCTGGTTTACACTTCAAGAATAAAGTCCATTGTGATAACTAAGTCAGCATGAAGTAGCTGGCTACATTGCACTCACAATTAAGAAGCAATGAGCAATAAATGGTCTCCTTCAGGTTACCTTTTCCTTTTTATACAATCAAGCAACCCAACATAGTTAATGGTGACACCTACACCTACCAGAGGCTCATCTCCCAGGTGATTCTAGGTCTCATTAAGCTGATAATGGAAATCAAACATCACAATTACTCAGGCTTAGTTGTAACAGGGTAAGATACATAAGACAGAAAATCTTGGCCCCCAAGCTTAAATAGGATATTTTTATGAAGGCAATGTCAAGATATAGGCCTGATAAACTCCAAGATGAGGGTACAGATGCTCAAAGCTGAAAAAACTTTTCCTTCCCCTCCTCTCTCCCTCTCAAATCACTAGTATCATTTTATGTTAAAACTATCAGAGATAAAACTCCACAGGTAATATAAAAATAGAGGGATAAAAATGGATACAATGTTACACATACTAAAAAGAAAACTGGAAAGTTGTATCACTATCATGCAAAGGTGATTTCAGAACAAAATAATAATCAGGGACAAAGAAGTGAGACTTCTCCAATAGTACAATTCTACCACAAATTACTACACTTAGCTCAACGCATCAGAATCCATGAAAGTTCCTCCAGTAAAACTTGCAGGAGATTAAGCCAATCACTAGTCAGAATGGCAAGTACAAAAGTCCGGTGTCAGAGCTGTTAGATGAAGCAGGTAGACAACACTGGGAACTTATGTTCATCTGTACAGCAACTAGCTCACCTTGCTCAGTTACCACAGAACACACATTTTTTGACTCTCATGTGAAGTGTTCATCAAGATAGATCATACTGTGGAAAATTAAACCCACCCTGAAAATACAGAGAAATAAAAGTGATGTCATATTCTCATATCCAGAGTCCAAGTAAACTATAAGTATGCAACATAAAGCAAAACATGGGCAGACACTTGCAAATCAAACAACATACATTTGCATTCGCACAGATCAAAGAAATAGCTTCAGAATAAAAATTTGAATGTATCAATTACTTTGTATTAAGTCAGAATGTAACACAATTTTTCTGAAATTGTAAAATGGCCAGGTGGTGGTGGCGCACGCCTTTAATCCCAGCACTTGGGAGGCAGAGGCAGGTGGATTTCTGAGTTCGAGACCAGCCTGGTCTACAGAGTGAGTTCCAGGACAGCCAGGGCTATACAGAGAAACTCTGCCTCGAAAAAAAAAAAAAAGAAAAAAAAAGAAATTGTAAAATGAAGCAGTCTAACACAAATGAATTTGTAACTGTGAATGTACATAATTTTATAAAATATTTAATTTTAAAGACCTAAGAACAAATCTTTGTAATAATGACCCAAATATATTATTTTAAAACTAAAGCAATCAGGAGAAAGAACAAGCAAAAGCTGGCATAGAAATCAGTGTATCTGCAAACAGGAAAACAATGAAGAAAAACAGTGCTGCAAAACCCCAATTCAATGAAAATACCAGTAAACAAGATGTAGGCCTCACCATGCCACTGCCCCACCCAAAGATACAAATTACCAACCTCAGAAATGGCAAATAGAACTTTCTATTGATTCCATGGACCCTAAAAGGGTGATAAATTCGACAAAGCTATCATCAGTAGCATATCTATTAAATAAATTTAAATAGAGAAAGTGCCAGTCTAAGATTATTTTACTGACATGTTCTGCAAAAGATTTGAGCTCAATTTACTATGAATTCAGACTTTTTTAAGAAAAGAGAAGCAGAATGAACATAATTCATTCCATGAATCTACTATTACCCTATCACACATATAAATAAAGGCTATTACAAGAAAAGAAGACATAGATTATGTCTGTCATAACATAGACCCTCCAAAATCCAAATATGAACCTGGTAATATATAAAAAAATCATACTTTGGCTGAGTGGGATTATTTCATATCTAATAAAGCTGATTCAGCACTAAAACATCCATCAGTGTAATTTACTGTTTATAAAATGAAGAATCCTATTATACAATCCTATAAATGAATTATGACAAATAATTTTTCAATCCCATTACACTATTGATAAATATTCTGAGTGCATTATTGCCAGTACCATACCTACATACTAGTAGTCTACATGCTTTCTTTTAAGATTGGCAGTCAGGAGCTGGAGAGATGGCGCAGAGGTTAAGAGAAGACTGTTCTTCCAGAGGTTCTGAGTTCAAATCCCAGCAACCACATGGTGGCTCATAACCATCTGAAATGTGATCCGATGCCCTCTTCTGGGGTGTCTGAAGAGAGAGAGACAGTGTATTCACATAAAATAGATAGATAGATAGATAGATAGATAGATAGATAGATAGATAGATAGATCTTTAAAAAAAAAAAA
>JADRCD010158251.1:0-25364 GCA_019843815.1 Montemys delectorum
GCCCGCGCCCTAGGAGTCGGCCAGCCGCGCTGCGCCCTCCGCGTCCTCCGCGCCGGCTCCCCCGCTCAGTGGTACGCGCCCGCGCCGCCGGAACTGGCGGAGCCGTTTCCCTGGAAACGGGGCTCTGCCCTCGGCCGCGGCTGCTTAACCCCATCCGCGCCGGGATGGCCGGCAGCCTCCCCGCGCCGCGCAGCTCTTGAGAGCACCCGGTGTCCCACAGGCTGCTCCCCTCGGTGTCCACGCTCACTGCACGCCCTCTCCCGCCCGCATACTCCATCCCCTCTTGCCTGCATACTCCATCCCCTCTTGCCCGCATTACTTCTCAGAGCGCCTTTAACCATCTCACCACACCCACTGCCCCAGTCCGCCGGGCGGCCTTCCCACCATTCCTTTCTCTTGAGTCTCCAATCTAAGAGAAAGTGCGTTTTAGTCAGCATAGTTTGACAGTTCTCGTTCTAGAAATTTCTGGAAGTTGTCCAGTGTGCCTGCCGTCCACAGTCTTGTTGTTTCCGTACACCCATGTGAGTTCCTTTCCCTTTCAACTTTGTGTCAAAACTTTCCACTGCTTCTGCCCCTGCCTTTGCCGTCTGACCTACACCTGATTTTAATCTTTCTCATCAGCCTCTTAGACTATAGATTACCTGGCCCGACTGAAGGGATACCTAATACATCTGTATGTGCTGACACACATACACTATTTGGTTAAAGATGCTCCAGCCTTGTGCTTTATGTATATTTTATGAATCTAGGGCAGAGCTCAACTCTATACAATGTAGTAGCCTCGGGTCTTAAATGTCTGCGTGAAGGATAGGATTTCAGAATTGTATTTTTACTACCCTTGAAGCCAAGAGTTTTTCAGTTCAGAGAAAAAGCCACAGGTTCACACATCTAGATACAAAACAACCTGACTTATCTATGTTTCCTTGACTCTTTGGGAACCTGAACAAGACTTTATTAATTATTATTATTATTATTATTATCATCATCATCATCATCCATTGTGTCTGTTTAATGTGGAGAGGGCATTTCCACAGGCAGTATATAGTGGTCAGAGGACAACTTGAAGAAGCCATTCCTCTCCCATCATGTGGATGCCAGGAAGGAACTCAGATCTTGAGACTTGGTGGTAATGACCCTACCTGCTGACATCTTGCACTGAACAAGATTTGGGATGTGGTCCAAATTTGGAATATGATCTCCTTAGCTTTTAGCCACTCCTCTTTCCTAAGTAACCGATACTTGTTAGACCCAGAACTAACAGGCACAAAACAAACAAACAAACAAACAAAAAACAACAGTAAATATCACCCTGTAGGTCTTAAATCAGGAAATGTAGAGGCTAAAATTCTTGCAGGCCTATATCTCACATTTCTCATACGGAAGCCCATTGACTTTTATGACCTTCCTGAATAATAGACAACATTGTCAGCAAACAATTCCGGATGTACAGTGTAACAATTCTGGCTATACCTCAGTTTGCACTCTTCTCCTGGGGCCATCTGGGTTATCTTCTGTTTAAACAGCCCCAGGGGCCATCTGTACTCCCCCTTCTACTGTATGAGTGCTAGAGATAACTGTTAGCTGGCCAGGCTTAGCAGTAAGCACCTTTTCAAGCCAAAGCAGATATTTTGACATTTCATTCAGTGTGAGTGTGTGCACATTCACATGCATTTATTGGCATGCACAGCTGAGTTCCATGACACGCTATGTGGAAATCAGAGACTAATTATTTGAGAGTTAGCTCTTTTCTACTGTGTGGGTCCCAGGAATCAACTTCAGGCCCCCACTAAATTGAAAGCAATTTACCCACTGAGTCATCTTGCCTGCCCTAAAAGTCACAGTAAAGAAAAAAATTACTCTCTGGCAATTTCATATATGCTTTTGGTCATTTTTGCCCCTTCTTACCCTCTATCATCCCCTTCCCACTCTCCCACTCTTGGCCCCTGCTTCACAGCACATTCCCCTCCTACGTTTGGGGTCTAGTTGTTTTGTGATGTGCTGTGTATGAGCATTAATGTAGTGCTGTTTACAGGAGCGTGGAAGAGTTACCAGTGGAAAGTCATTCCGTATTTATTTATTTATTTATTTAGGAGACAGGGTTTTACTTTGTATTCCTGACTGCCTTGGAACTTGCTGTATAGACCAGGCTGTCAGGGAACTCACTGTGACCCGTCTGCTTTTGCCTCCCTGGTCCTGGGATTAAAGGCAGGCACCACTATATCTGGATTTTTTTTTTAAGGATTTAGCAGAAGTGTGTGTATATGTTTGTGAATATATGCCACATGTATGTGAGTGCCTGAGAAAACCTGGAGAGGTCTCCGATCCCCTGGTCTGGAGTTACAAGCAGATGTGAACCTCCGGATGTGGATACTGGGAACAGCAAGTGCTTGTCACTGATAAGCCATCTCTCCAGCCTCAGTTTCGGTAGTTGAGTACAGATGTTTTGGTGTTTACTCAAAGCACCCTCATGTAGCTCCCGCCATTTGTATTTTCTTTCTTTTCTTTTCCTGGCTGACTTGGAACTCACTACGTAGCCAGAGTTGGCCTGGACGTAGTGGTAAGTCGTCCTACCTCAGCTTTCTAAACGCTGAAACTGTAGGTGTGAGCCACTCTATCTAGCTACCTCAGTGTGCCCTAACCCCGTGTCCCACAGAGCACAGTGACGGGCCTAAGCTGTACAGTGTGAACTCTTGAGGTTTCGCTTACCTAGAAAGGTCGTTTAGAACAGCCATCCGATGGCGCCTCTAAAAAGGTGAACACCTGGCCCTCCTCCTAGCAAAACTTTCTTCAGTGTAACACTGGAACTTTACTAATATACAGCTTTTCATTTAAGGTGTTCAACTATAAATCGCAAGGAGTTTCAGCCTTATGATTATTACCACATTCGATAACAGCAAGACGCATGTCAGGAAGTAAACACCAACAGAGGAAAACTGTAGCACTCGCTGAGTGCGTGCTGAGTCACCAGCAGCCTGCTTTGGCACTGTGGAAATGACGCCCTTTGTGGGCCGCAGTTTTCTTACCTAACACGATAGCCTTTGGCCCAGAAACGTTCAGGCATCTCCCAACAGTAACTGAGCAGCAGAGCCCAGATCAAGTCTGGATAGCCCCTTGATTCTGGGATGTGCATTGTTTCCAATTCAGGCTTCAGATGAACATTTCTTCAGAAGCCAGACCTGATGTTGCACCACTGTACTCTCAGCTACTGAGGGAAACTGAGGTGGGTGGGTTGAAGCAAATTGAGGCCAGCCTGGGCTACATGGCAAGACCCTCTTTTTAGAGGCCAGAGGACAACGCTTTGGAAGTACTCCTCTCCTTCCGCAGTGGGTCTAGGGGTTGAGGTCAGGTCGCTGGGCTTTAGGCATGAGTGTTTTCTGGCTGGGCCATTGTACCAGCAAGGTCATTCCCCCCCCCACACACACACATACTTCTTGTATACTTTTATGTTTCTGAGACAGTCTCTCAAACTGGAACTATATACCAGAAGATGACCTTGAACCCCTGATCCTCTTGCTTCTACTTGGTAAATGCTGGGATTATAGGCATAGACAACCACATCCAGTTTCTGCTGTGCTGGGGATCAGACCTAGGGCTTCATACATGCTAAGGAAACACTCCACCAGCTGAGCTACATTCCTAGCCTATCCCTAAATATTTCCTTTTAATTTTTTTTTTTTCGAGACAGGGTATCTCTGTCCTTTTAATTTTTAAAAAATGTATTTATTTTTTATTTTATGTATATTCATGTTTTGCCAGAATATATGTCTGCATTCTATGTGTGCCTGGTGCCCATGGAGGCCAGATGAAGTCTCAGATCTCCTAGAACCGAGACTGCCATGTGGGTGTTGGGAATCAAACCTATCCCCTGCACCACCCCCCCATATACACACACATTCAAGAGCAGCAAGTGTTTCTTAACCACTAACATATCTCTTCAGCCTTCTATACCTAAATATCTCTAACCAGCAGAGTATCTTGGGTCACTTCTCCATTACAGTATAGCCAAATAAGAGAGACTCCAGAATGGTCACTTGTGCCTTTAATCCCAGCACCTTCAAAGCTGAGACAGGAGGATTGCCTTGAGTTTAAGAGTTCAAGGTTGGCCTGGCTTACAGAATGAAACTTTATCTTTAGAAGGAAAAAATAATAATAAGAGAGGTGAGGACCTCATTAGGCAAAAACAGCAACAAACTGATTAACAACCCTGTTACTAAGAACTCAAACGAGTGGAGAAGGTAAGTCTCTGAAGAAGCTATACAAACAGCCTCCAGACCCATAAAAGGGTGCTAATGTCTCCAGTTATGGAAGTATAAATCAAAGTAAAATATTACCTCAAATATTAGATGGCCAAATTAAATGAAACTGAAAACCAGGGCTAGTGGTGGTGTAGAGAAAAGGGGGAACCCTGGTGCCCTGTTAGTGAGAGGGTGAAATTATACTGCCACGACAGGAAACGGTGCAGTGGGCCTATGTATGTGTACAAAATCTGAAAACAGATGATGAATTCCTAGCAGTTGGGGAGCTGGACATCAGTCGTTACTGTGTAGTGGCTGCGGAGCTTATGTCTTTCTAAGGCAAAGTCTCACTGTGTAGCTCTGGCTGGCCTGGAACCACGCTGGTCTCCAGTATGCGGCAGCCTCCTAGCTGGAGTTACAGTTATATGCCACCGTGCCTGCATGGGTCAATGGACTTTGGATGACTGTCCGATAACTGAGGATTTATTAAACTGACTTCTGTGGTGCAGAGTAGTCCAGCCATGGCTGTCTCTCACCAGAGAGGCCGAGAGCCTGGTGGCTGCATGAGCCCCGGCCTGCACAGAAGCACTGAAGGAAGAAGCCAGTTCTAATACCAAAGAAGGCATCAGCAGTAACAGTTCCTTAGTAGATTAGCAGGCAAAAGTGACATTTCCTTCTTTGTCCTTTAATCCAGGCTGCCTCCTTCAGGGTGCATCTCCCTACTTGTTACCTGATCAAGAAAACCCCTTACTGAAGTGCCCAGCAGCTTGTCTTTTAGTTGATTACAGACCAGGCAAGTTGACAACTAAGATTAACCGTCACAACTCCACGCCTGATTAACTTGACAGCCAATTGCATATCCTTATGTCATGGTTAACTTCCAAATGAAAACAATAACAAGGTCACAGTTTTACAAAATATGATACAAACTATCCCATGTAAAGCCACAAACTCATTTTCCCCCTAGAATAGGTGGCAAAGTCCCTTGAAAAATAGTTAATCTTTTAGTGTCCCATAGCTTTAATATGATAATATAGATTTACAACACTTTGCCACTGATATTATGTCAACGAATGCTATATTCCATGATAAGCAATAGAGGCAAGGACACACAGATATCTGCTTAATATATGTGCATATAAGCATTGTTTGCAATAGGTTAGTGCTTCATCAACCTAAGAAAGCTAGTGTCACCTGGGAGGGGGAACCTCAGACTGAAAGAATGCCTCCATCAGATTGGCCTGAAGGTAAGTCTGTGGGCCGTTTTCTTGATTAATGATCAATGTGGGAGGCCCAGCCCCTGTGGGCAGTGCCACCCCTAAGCAGGCAACCCTAGGAGGTATAAGAAACGTGAGCCCGAGTCATGTAATGATACATTTCCTTTAGTTTCTGCCTCCAGGTCCCCACCTTGAATTTCCTCTAGGATGGACTAATTATAATCCACATTTCTGTACTAGTCACGTGGCTTGGCTGGTATTCATAACTACTACCTTCCTCTACTCCTCATTCTGTATTTCCTCCCCTAAGCAAGAACCTTAGCAAGCCTTATTCTTTGCCTTAAGGGGTGACCCATCATTCTTGAAGGGTCTGGGTCACTTATCATTCTGCCTGAATTGAATTGTAGTTTCCCGTTGACCTTAATCACAGGATATAGTAATACCAAGAGAACGCCCTAAAGGATCTCTCACACCCCTGCCACAATCTCCCTTATCTTCTTTGTGGGGAAGCGATCCAGGGGATGGGAGCACCGATAGTCTGGATCAGTCACCCCTCCGGACAGCCTGCTGGGTTAAGGTCATTGGAAACCCAACACGAGGAGGAAATCCGAGTTTCCGGTGCAGTGGAATATTTCTTGTGTCTCCTGGCAGAAGCATTCTTCATTCTGGAACCAAAACTTCTGGTCAAGCAGTGGATAGAGTCCTGTGAACAGGAAGCAGACATTTTCCTAGTGGGCCCCTAGGAGTGCTAGTGAGTGGAGCCCATTCCCTTTTCCTCCCCTTGATTTGTCATCCCTGTGAATCCTGGCTTTAGGAAAACAGTACCTGTGTATTGGATGCTGATTCAAAGCATATACAGCCTTATTGGCCCTGTAGCTGTGTATTTTAAGAGATTACACGGCTGTATCAAGCCAACTGCTTCTGGGTGTGGCAAACACTAAGATTGGTGAACGCCATGAATCTGGTCCTACTCTTGTGACTATGAAGATGGTTTCTTGGTCAGAAGCAATGTGTGGAATACCATGATGGTGGGTAAAGTTATGACAGAAATATTACATTCAGGAAAGGCCAATTCATGACCAAGATACGTATTGATTCCAGTAAAAACAAAACACTGTCACTTCCATGGAGGACATGCCCCAATGTAGTAGTGAGCCTGCTGCTGGTTGCTGGCTCATTGCCCCATGGGAATAGTGCTACATCGGGGGCTTAGTGTCAGTCTCTGCAGCTGGTTCATTTGGCACGCAGTGCTGGCTTATCCAATCAGCCTTAACCATAGCTGTCTGAGGGTCTGTGTGGTGCCTGTGGGGGAAATGTCTTCCTGGGCAGTTGCTTCCAAAAAACGGAACCCTTCAGCTTCTGCTTTTTTTCTTGAAATAAATTTGAATCTTTACCAGATCTTCAGCCGCCTCTGAGGGCAGGGGTTGTGCCCTCAGGATACATTTCCATTCTCTCAATGCAGTGCAGGAATTTCATGTCAGAGGTGCTGATATCTCTGTTAGTTATAGTTGCCCCTTAGCGCCACTGAGAGGTGCTCCCAGTCCCTTAGTGCCACTGAGAAGTGCTCCCATGAGAGGTACTCCCATCCCCCTAGCGCCGCTGAGAGGTGTTCATATTCCCTTAGTGCCACTGAGAAGTGCTCCCATGAGAGGTGCTCCCAGTCCCTTAGTGCCACTGATGCTTCCTCTGCTAAACAAACCATTTTAAATTCAACTTCACTCAGAGTTACAAGGCCTGCGAAGAATGAAGCCAGATTCTCTGCCGGAATATCCCATGAATGGTCCCTACCCAGATCCCAACAGAGCCCTCACCTCTCTGAAACCTCTTAGGGTGAGCGTCCACTGGTCTGCACACCTCTACACATTGTTGTCTCCCAAGCTTCCACCATTATCCAAACACTTTCACATTCCTGCCGCAAAAGGCTCAAAAGCCACCCAGCAAAGGCCCCACTTCCACAATGTCCCAGTTTCCTGTCCCTGTGATAAAATACCCTGACAGAAAGCGACTCAGGAAAGAAAGGTTTGCTTCAGCTCACACTTCCGGGTTACAGTCAGCACTGCAGGAACCCGAAGTCTCGGCAGAAAGGGACGTCACCAGTCGCACCCACGGTCAAGATCAAGAAGGAAGGGAGGTCTGGGAGTTTGGTGCTCAGCTAACCTTCTCTATTCTTACACAGCACAGGGCCCAAAACCAGGGAGTGGTGCCTCCTGCTTTCAGGCCAAGTCTTCCTAAAATTATTAAGGCAATCGAAACAGTCCCTCACGGACATGCCCCTTGACCAACCTGATCTAGACAATTCCTTCATTAAGACTCTCTAGGTCCATGGTTCTCAACCTGTGGATTATGACCCATTTGGGGTCGCATATCAGATATTCTATATATTAGGTATTTGCATTATGACCTATAACTAGCAAAATACAACTATAAAGTAGCAATGAAATAATTTTATGGTTGGGGGTCACCACAACATGAGATATTATAGGATTGCATCATTAGGAAGATTAAGAAGCACTGGCCTAGGTTGTGCCATATTAACAATTAACTAACCCCTCACAGTGCCTAACTGGAGTTTCAGTTTTACCATATAGAAAGGCTCCAGAGGCTGGACATGGTGATGCACACCTTTAACCTCAGCACTACACCCCAGAGGCGAGGTGAGATCCAGGTCAGTCAGGACCTCATATTGTGTGCATGCACGTGAGTGCGTGTGCGTGTGCGTGTGCGTGTGTGTGTGTGTGTGTGTGTGTACCACATATACAGGAACACTCAGAAATCAGAAGACATGTTGAAACATGAAACACCTGGAACTGGAATTACAGTCATTTAAGAGCTGTCTTGTGGGTGCTGGGAACTGAACCCTGGTCCTCTGTGAGAACAAGTGCTCTTAACCACTGAACTATCACACCAGCTCCCGAGGCTCATCTCTGAAAAACAAAAAAGATCGCATCAAACATGCTGGCCTATACCTTTTTGTTGTGTCTTTTGTTAATGTACCATGGATGAACAAAACCTTCCGTGGATGTGGATGATACAGACAGACGATCGCTGGTTGTTAAACCTTTCTTAGACTTTACTTCCTCTTTAAAGAAATGTAGAGGTTAGAGGACCAGAAACACAGCAAGGTGCAGAGTTAGATCTGAGGGAACAGCTGCCTGTACCTGGGCTTAGGTTTGAGCCTATTCCACTGACCAAAATGGCTAGTGAGGAACCCCCCACCGGATCCTCTGAGAGCCAGGGCCTGCGTCTTTAACTCAGGTCTGGCCTCCCTGCAAGCCTTTCTATTGTTATGTTCAATTCTGTCTCTCGAGATCTGTCTCCATCTTCTGGATGGAGAAGGGTTGTATTTTCCTTACATTTCAGGGGCTCCTGCTGCTGCTGCCTGTCTGCCCACCTTATGGTCCCCAGCACGAGAGCCCCGGTATGTAGCAGTGGCTTTTGTTCTCTTTTAGCAGGATGCTAGGGCCTGGGCAGGTAGCCCAGTGGCTCTGAGCATTTGTTGTTCTTGCATAGGTACTGAGCTTGGTTTCTAGCATGCACATGGTGTTTCATAGCTTCTTATGACCCCAGTTCTGGAGGGTCCCACACTATCCAACCCTTGGGCACCGGCATACATGTGGTGTACATAAATGCACACAGACACGCACACACACACACACACAAAATGTTTTCAAAGAGTTACTACATTACACTTTTTTCTGCAGAGTATGCGTTTAGTGTGCAGGACATCTTTTAAAGGTTCACCCCTTTCAGTAAGATGAAAGGAATATAGAAAGAGGCTCCTCCCTTTCCATGTTTGTCTTGTAGACCACGTTCCCTTTGGTATCCACAATATGGCATAGTGAAAAGAACACAGGTTTTGAAGGCACAAGCATAGCACAGCCTCACCACAGGGAGCCTCCATCTTCCCTCCAAACTTGGCCTGATATTTTCCATAGCTGGGGAGTTTACAAGGGCCAAGCAGCTTGAACACATCCAGCTCCAGAGCAAGATGAAAACAGCCAGTGCTTACTGAGCAGGAGCTGTGGAGTAGGTGCTGTTCTAAACTCCATTCTGATCGCCATGGCAGCTGATCTTCATTCCCAAGCTATGTAAAAGGGTACCAACAAGGAACCCCTGCACCACAAAGCAGAGAGCTGGCGGAACCAAATTGTTGTTGTTGCTGTTTTTAATTGGGGTCTCTATAGCACAGGCTAGCCATTCATGACCCTCCTACCTGTTCTCCTGAGTGCTGGAATGTGAACTCCCCAGACGAACCCATCATGCTTTCCTCATGGATTCAGTCAGTATGTGATCCCTTGAGCACCAGCCTTTGGCATTGAACAAGATAATTCACTGTTCTGTGAGCAGATCTGGCTACAGGTGTTGGTGGTTTGCCAAATGGGCGTGTGTGTGTGTGTGTGTGTGTGTGTGTGTGTGTGTATGCATGTGTGTCTAGGGAAAGAATGGTCTTTGGGGAGGTAAACTGCTACAGTTTTTAGTTCCTTCAGGTCTATGCCTAGCTCTGGCTTTGAATAAAAGCCCTCGAATTGCTTGTATGTAATTCTGCCACCCTCTAGTGGTCATGTCTCTGTTAGCCCCAGACCCATGAAACAGCCCTGGTTTTTGCCCCCACCTGCTGGGATGGAACCCATGGCCTCATACCAGCTGAGCAATCTTGTCCCCAGTAGATACCCATCCTTACTAAGTGCGTTTTCATCTTTGTGTACCTGGAAGGCTGTGTGCAGGCCTCCAGGGCTGAGAGCTGAGGCAGGCGTGGAGAAAGAGGGAGCACCATTTCCAACCAGCTTGAATTCTGTTTTCCTAGGGAAGCAGGCCAGAGTGACTCAACTCCAAGATTGCAGCTGCCTGGCCAGACAGGCTGCCCGCTGCTCCTGTCCCTCAGGCTGTGTCGTCTCTGCCCTGAAGGTCATTTGTGCCTTGTAGCAGGCTCCTGTGTGACTATTGGATCGAGATAAATATTTCAGAAGGCTGGAGGGGGAGGGTCAGCTCAGCTCAGCCTGTCTCAGACTGTTCTTGGGACCTCAATGTCTTGGGGCCTGCCTGAGCTATCCAGAAAGCAGCGGGTGTGGGTGCTGGGCACAGCAGGCCTTCCTGGAAAGTCTTGGGAGGGTGAGCCAGGAGTAAAGTCTTACATAATATCAGATCCACAGGCATCTTGGGGATCAGCCCCGTTGGAGAATTCACATCCAGGTTCCCTTCTCTGCCAAGAGAAGGTTCAAGGTCTAATGGGAAAGTTAGACTCCAAGGGGTAAGAAAGGCCCGGCCTTGCTGCTCCTCATTCCACCAGCTGGGAAGAGACAGTGTGGAGTCAAACCATGTCTTTCTTGATAGCAGGTGCTGCTGGGGCTCCCTGAATGGCAGCTTGGCGCCAAGAGGTCAGTGATTAGCATAATTCTGTGTGAAAATTCTACCTGGAGTTTTCTAGAGTTGGCACAACTTTGGACTAACAGTTTGGTGAGGTTCTTGTTTGTTGTTTAACTTTCCTGTTTTGTTTTGTTTTTTAATCTTTGGAGATGGGAGCTCACTACACAGTCTAGGGCATCCTGGCATTAGCTCTCCATCTACCTGAGCCTCCCTGGTACCAGGTTACAGACACCACTACGTTCAGCCTTTTATTTTAAACTTTCCTGCTAAGCAGAGTCAAGTAATCTACTCAAGTAGTGGATGTTACTAATGTAACCAATGTGAGGTCCTTATTATCTTTGTAGTTTTGTTTCTGATGTTTGTTACATGAGTAGAATCCAGGGCCTCCTGTGTGTTTGCCCAAGTGCTCTGCCTCTGAGCCCACCCGCCAGCTGAGGAGTCCTTGGTGTCTGTTTGAAGGAATCTAAATTAGTGTTGTTAACTTTGAAAATCAGGCACAGAATAAGAACCATCTCCCTCGGAGTCCTGGGAGTAGTTATTGTCTACTGTGTCTGTCCTCTGACCTTCAGAGCATCACCTGACCTCTGTGCTTAATATTCGAATAGTCCTGTGTGATTTAATAATAAGATAATAATAGCAATAATGATGATGATGATGATGATGATGATGATGATGATGATAATAATAGCAGGGTGCTAGAGAAGTAACTCAGTGGTCAAGAGCACTGGCTGTTGTTCAGAGGACCTGGGTATTATTGCCAGCATCCACACAGCAGCTCACCACTGTCTGTAGCTCTAATTGCAGGGGATCCAACACTCTCACACAGGCATATATGCAGGCAAAACCCCAATGCACATAAAATGAAAATATACTATAATAGTTGTTTTTGTTTTTTTGGGTTTTTTTGTTTTTTTTTTTTAAGAAATTGGCAGAAGTATATGGGCATCTGGCCACATGTTGTCTAGGTGACTAGGACAATCTAGCTGCAGTCTGGGAGGGAAAGGGGAAATCCCAAGAGTGGGTGTGCCTGCTCCCCATCCGCATTCAAAGCAGCGGAGGGACTATGGGAAAGTGGAGAGAATAGCAAGCGCTGTCTTTGGAGTCCTCTTTCAGCTTAGCTTTCCTTTTTTCTGATCACATACCTATTAAAAAATATTACCATATATATAGACTAAAAAAAGCGTCACTCCTGGTAGAGCCTTGCAATTGGCTTAGTTGGTGATGTGACTGTCAACAGTGTCGTACTCTGTGATGGGAATATGGCGGATCTGGCAGATACGTATTTGCTCCTGTTGTTGCCTTTAATATCCCAAAGGACAAGTCTTCCCCTCTTTGCGTCTTCTTCAGCTCCTCTTTCCTGTGGTTTGGGGCATCTAGCCTAGGGCCTTGGATGTGCTGGGCCTGTATGTTCCCACTCTCAAACCGTGGTTTTCATGACAGGCCTGTCATTCATTATAAACACCCCGGAAATTGGGGCTTCAGCTACAGAACAAGTTCAAGGCCAGCCTGTCTCAAAGTTAGAGGGAGAGGAAACCGAACACCTGTAATGTATATAATGAGAATTTCCATCACTACATAAACTGATGAGTAAACTGGTATTTACATTCCTCACTGTTATGTAGTAGTATGTAGAAAATGCTTACATTTTGAGCATTTAAAAATCCTTGAGCCAGCTCTTTTCTTTGCCTGCTTGCCTTGTGGGACTGAGCACCTGCTAGATCCTTGGACTTCCATTCACAGCTGCTGCTGACCATTGTTGGGAGTTGTACTACAGACTCTTAAGTCATCAACAAATTCCCTTACTATATGGAGACTACCGTAAGGTCTGTGACTCTAGAGAACCCTGACTAATGCAGGTATACATATACATAAACTATAATAACCCCAAAAAAAAAAAATCCTTGAGCCAGGCAGTGGTGGCACACGCCTTTGATCCCAGCACTTGGGAGGCAGAGGCAGGCAGATTTCTGAGTTCAGGGCCAGCCTGGTCTACAAAGTGAGGTCCAGGATAGCCAGGGCTACACAGAGAAACCCTGTCTCAAAAAACCAAAAAAGAAAAAAAAATCCTTGAATGTTATGGATGATATTAAATCACCTTAAATATTCAATCCCTTAAATTGTAGGGATCTAGGCAAGAACAACTCGTTCCATTGCAGTACATTAATCGTGTTCCAGGGGTTTGGTTTTTAACCTGTTCACTTGGATTCTGAGACAGATCTGGAAAAGAGAGCATTAGAAACCTAAATAACTTCATAAATCATTGCTTTTCCACCACAGAATATCTCAAACAAAGGCAGAATCAAACTAAACCAAATAGGGAGTGGTGGTGTCATGTAATACCAGCAATGGGAGATGAACACAGGGGCATGGGGAATTCAAACTCATCTGCTGTGTAGTGAGCTCCAAGGCCAACCTAGGATATAAGAGACTCCAGCCTCAGAACACAATAAAACCAAAGCAAATGGAAATAACTAACCTAGAAGCATTTGGTGTTGTGGGCCAAGGTTACACATGGTGGTTAGACTGCTATGCGGCTCCCGGTTCTGAACATGAGTGATGAAATATGTGCCGGAGTAGGCTAAAATGTGAATGTTTTCTTAAGCATTAAAACTTTTCCCAGTTCCCTAATGAGAGCATATTATCTAAATATGGGAACCAAAACTACAATAACAAGTTGTAGGGGAGGATTTGCAGCGAAGATGGACCCCGGTCCTCGAACGTGTCCAGTGCATACCTGCTCTACCACCCAGCTACACTCCAGCCCCAAACTCCTTGCAGGCACATCAGCGACGCTCCTGGAATCTACTCTGCAGCACTGTGCTGGGTTGCTTTACTGATGGTCGGATGATTGTCTGAGTCGTGTTTGTGGTGAAAATACCGCAAGCTTTGTGTTTAAGAGTCTACATCTTATGCTAAGTTCTGTCTCAGTAAAAACATTGTTTAGTAGGAAAAGAAGAAGGCAAAGTATCTTTATTTGCAGATGATATGATTCTGTACATAGGGACCATAAAGACTCTGTAAGAAAATGTTTTGTTCCTTGTTTCAGAAGAAAACTCTTAGAGCTGGTAAACATGTTCAGCAAAGTGGCAGGATACAGAATCACTACACAAAACTCAGCAGCCTTCCTATACCCTAATAACAAACATGCTGAGAAAGAAGTCGGGGAAACAATCCCACTCACAATAGAAAAAGAAATGAAATCAAAACCTTGAGCCTTGGAATAAAACTAACCAAGGACAGGAAAGACCTGTATAATGGCAACTTTAAAGCATTAAAAAAAGAAATTGGAAAAGATCTTAGGAGATAAACCTCTCATGCCCATGGATTGGAAAGAATTACTGTTGTAAAATGGCTATACTTAAAAGCAACCTACAGATTCAATGCAATCTTAATTTTAAAAAAAAATGCGATTCTCCACAGAAATAGAAAACACACACACACACACACACACCAAAAACCTCTCAATATGGAAGGCCAGAAGACCTTGAATAACCAAAACAACCCTGAGGGAAAAGGCATAGTGCTGGAGGTACCACTGTTTCTGACTTCAAGCTATATACAGAGTCTAATAAAAGCAGTTGGGTTCTGGCACAAAACAGACACACATACTGATGGGCTAGAAGACCATTCAGATACAAACCCACACAGCCATAGCCATGTGATTTTTGACAAAGATGCCAACAATCTACAATGGAGAAAAAAACAGCTTCTTCAACAAGTGGCACTGGGAAAATGGGGTGTCCATGTACAGAAGAATGGATCTCATCCCGCATCCGACTCAACTTCAGATAGATCAGAGGTGTCAGTGTAAGACCTGCAAGTCTGCAACTAGAGAGGGGAACACCTCAGATGCAGGCACAGCCAAGGGCTTTCCCAGCAGGCCCCAGCCACTGAGGAAGTAAGGCCCAGGATTGGTAAGGAGAACCTCGAGGAACTAAGAGGCTTCCGTAACAGAAAAAGAAACAGTTAAGTAAACAATGGACAGAATGGAAGAAAATCTTTTCACGCTATACATCTGATGAAAGATTAATATTAGAATATACTAATATACAAAATCAGCAACAACAAGAAAACAAACAGTCCGTTGGCAAATGGAATGGAATGAAAGGAACACACATTTCTCAAAGGATCAAATACAAATGACCAGCAATCACAACTTCACTAGCCCTCAGAGAAATGCAAATGCTCCACTGATATTCCATCTTTCCAGTCAGAAATGGCAGTCATCAAGAAAACAAATTAACACAGGGAGGTGGTAGCATACATGTTTAACCCCAGCACTTAGGAGGCAGAAGCAGGCCGATCTCTGAGTCTGAGGCCAGACTGGTCTACAGAGTGAGTTCCAGGACAGCTCAGGCTGCACAGCAAAACCCTGTCTCGAAAAAGGCTTCCCAAGGTTCCCTGCATTGCTGGTAGTGACCACTCTGTCATTTACTCTGGAATTCTCATTAATCCCAGTTAATGAAAAATTCAAATCAACATCTTAGCTTTTACAACTGATGTTGGATGAATGAATATGACCAATATGATTAAAGTGTCTGAAGTTATCATAGAGAGACCTTGGATTGATGTTATAAATCACTTATGTTGATATATGAGAGTGGAGACTCATAGTTATATAATTAAAATTAAAAGAAAAGATGAACTATTGTGGGAGAGATAAGCTATTGTCCCTGAGAAACAGTTAATACATTTAATTCAATTAAATGATATTAATCTAATGAAATGACTATCTAGTTCTCATGGTAGACATGTACAACGCAATTAAAATACTCAAACTTGAACAGTATAACAAAAGTTTTAAATAAACTGAATTATATGCAGATGTGTTTTTCTAATGGAAATAAACTAGACGCATGTAGCTTATAACTTAAAAGGTCGTTTCCGCGTATGATGTCAGGGGGTGAAAGGGTCTGGGAGAATTACTTCCGTGCATCCAGATCATTCAAGCGCTCTGTGCTCTGCAGCAGACCTAAACAGCAAGGTTGTGTGGCCCAGCCTGCAGCCCCCAGGACTCTCTCCCCTGTGTTCACTGCCTCTTTATAGCTATGTCTGGCTACCTGCGCTCACTGCTAAACTGGGTCAAGAAATTTTCAGCACCTGGCCTGAGGCTTGAGCTGGGCACTACGGTTCTCCCCTGGAATCTTAGCCACTGGGGAGAGGAGAGGAAGAGTGTCCCTTGAGTCCAGAAGTTGAGTAACACAGTAAGACCCCATCTTAAGAAAAACAAATCGGGGCAGGGGATAAGAAGAAAGAGGCTGTTGAGATGGCTCAATGAGTAAAGACGCTTGTCGCCAAGCCCCAGCTCCTGAGTTCAGTCTCTGAGATCCACATGATAGAAGGAGAGACCCCCGAGCCGCTTCCCACAGATTATCCCCTGACACACACACACACCTAAATAACATAAATAAGTTAATGAAACTGTTACAAAGAAGAGAAAAACTGTAGAACAGTAACATGGCTTCTGATCATTGTTCTCTTGGATTGTAAGTGTTGGGTTGTAATAAGTTGTTGGGAAGAGAGATGGGGGAAGGAAGATTGTTTTTAAATCTACAGGGTCAGGGCAGCTGCCTGGAGCCCAGTGGAAGCCAAGAGAGAAGCTACGTAGACGTCCCTGCTTTCGCCTGTCTTTGGCGGTATTTTCTCAGTGTTGGAAAAATGCGGTAGTTTTTATTATTTGCTGCCCGCCATCCCAAGTGCTCCCCCATGGACCACATCTGGTTGTGTTACATTTGTGTGATACCGGGCTGTTTTCCATTGACTTTCCATGCTGACATTGGCTTTGGCTTTTGGGCATGTGGTTTCCCTTGACACAAACACGGACTCATTTCTTACCACTGAAAATTTTCCTAGGGTGCTAGCATTTCAGGTTGGGGCGGGAGGGGAGGGCTGGGGGATGTGAGGATGATTGCACATGCCCTCCTTGCTCTCCTCTTTGGGTGCTGGAACTGGTGAGATGGCTCAGTGGTTAAGAGCAGTTGCTGCATGATTGTGAGATCCAGAGGTTGGATACCAGCACCCACATAATCCCAAGCACCATGCAAAAGAAAGACCTGTTCCAGACCCATGCATGCACCTTTTTGAATGTATGCATATGTGCATACACGAAAGCATATACACACAAATCTATAAATAAAATCTAAAAGCAAAGAACAAAGAGTCCACTGTAGATAGCCAAGGAGAGGGCAGTGCTGGGCACCTTCGCACACATCTATCTGTGGACCTCAGAGTTTATATTTGCCACCCAGATAGGGTCAGGGGGCCTGGCCTCCTGTAACGAGCCGAGAGCATCCCTTCCTCCCTTTTCCGCACCGCCTGTGTGGATCTGCTGGGCTCTTGACTGCTCCTTTCCTGACTGTCGCTTTGGGGACCAACCTTTCACAGTGTTTATAGAAGACACTCAGAATTTCAGAAACCCCCGAGACAGTTTCTTTTTTATTATTGTTATCATTATTACATTGAATTACTTATTAATTTTTTGTGTTTGTATGTGTATGTAAGAGTGCACACACAATCTAGCACATGTGGAGGTCAGGGGACAATTTTTGGGAGTCAGTTTTCCAGGGATTGGGTTCAGGTTGCAGGTCAGGTGGCAGACGTCCTTCCCTGCTGAGTCATCTCCCAGCCTGTTACTTTCTTTTTTTTTTTTTTTTTTTTTTTGGGGGGGGGGGGGTGTTCTCTGTATAGCTCTGGCTATCCTGAAAATCACTCTGTAGACCAGGCTGGCCTCGAACTCAGAAATCCACCTGCCTCTGCCTCCCAAGTGCTAGGATTAAAGGCGTGCCCACCACTGCCTACTTTTTAAATACTTTTAAACTACTTTTTAAGTATTTTTGAAAACATTACTTCCTTCTGTTGATAGAACCCAGATGCAGGCGGCCAGGGGAGCGTTGGTGTTTTCCCAAATTTGAATCATTTCATAGGCACCTTGTCATCTAGACACAGGGTGACTTCAGGACATCTCAGTGGCTGTAGGGCATGGTTAGGTTTGGGAAAGTGACTGGGTAAAAACAGACTAAGGAAAACCAGGGAAGGTTTGCGGGGGAGAAAGGAAAACTTTCTGATACAACACTTCCTCTCGCAGTGTGATATAAGTATGTATCTAGTTACAGGATTTCTTTGGCAAAACATTAAAGACAAAACCAACACAGACTAGATTTAGCCAGGCAAAGTCAGTGTCTCCCTGGCCAGTTGAGTGGTCACTGGCCACCGTGTTTGCTTAGGGACCTTCTGTAGAATCTTTACTGATCCAAGAGCAAAACTCCAACTCAGCCAAGTTCCAGGTTCTGGCTGAGATTTGGAATCGCTTTGACCTCAACTGAGAAGGTTGTGTGTGGATGTCACAGGAAGCATAAATTTGGGGGCCCCGGCACTCTGCTTACTGTATTTCTCTTCCATTTCTACACAGTGAAAAACAGGCAGGCATACTCTGGGAGGCTCAGGGCTGCACCACTAAGCTGACTAAGCCGCTAGAGAGGGCTACCTGCTAGCAAACACAGGGGGATGCCTCTGACTGGAAGTGTCCTAATTTTAAAAGTAAATGGCCTATGAAAGAGGCATCGCAGTGGCCAATAGACATGTAACCTGTACCTTCACTGAGCACCAGAGAAATGCAATTTAAAATGTGCTAACTTAGTATGAATACCAAATGTCGGCTCAGCATCTTATTCGGCTTTATTTCCATCAAAAGTTGGAAATTCTAAAAGTAAACGTATTTGAAAGTGTAATTTCCCGGTAAACTTAATGACTTCACTGAACCAGACCTGTTCTCTGATCAGTAGATGTGAAGGGTATTAACACTGGAACAAAATTGTGTGGTCTCCTCCCCTACCTCGTGGGATGGACCCAAGCTTTCAAGCCTCCAGGGCAAGTGCTTTTTGCACTGAGCTGCACGTCCAGACTTCTCTCTTATTATCCCAAGAGCTGGATAGGGCTAGAGTATGGCTTGTCAAGGGACATAGCTGGAGTTGCGTTAGTAAACTAGGATACACTGTCACTTAAGGCTAGATGGCGGCCAATAGCTTTGTGCAGGTGGCTGGAAAGGCATCAAGGTGGGTAATGTCACCTGCTGCCAAGCCATAGGAACTGAGCTGGGTTCCAGGAACCCACATAGAAGAGAGTCAGAAGAACTGGCTCTCACAAGTTGTTCTCTGACCTTTGCATGTGGGTTTTGGCATATTGCACAGGTGTTCACGCATACACACCACAGGCACACCCTCCCCCCAACACCTCCCCCCACTCATACACAAAGTGGAAAAAAGCACACGGAAGTTTCAATGTGTTTGTTTGACTGTTTTGGTTTGGTTTTTGTTTTTCCAGATAAGGTTTCTCTCTGTAGCTCTGGCTGTCCTGGAACTCATTCTGTAGACCAGGCTGGCCTTGAGCTCAGGAGATCTGCCTGCCTCTGCCTCGTGAGCACTGAGATGAAAGGTGTGAGCCACCACAACCCAGACAGATTTACTTTTTATAAATACCTCAACAGTGTTGTGTTTTCCTGTCTTCTCAGGTAGGCAAGGTGTCACAGACCCCACCACCACCACCACCACCACCACCACCACCACCACCACCAGGAGCAGGGATCGGAGTATTGCTCCCTCATTCGATCTGTCCTTAGAGTAGAAGCTGGTCACCTCTGTCTTTTTCAAGGGGATAGTAACTGCATTCATTGAAGTGCTCTTGATAATCCTTGAACCACCATGAAAATAACCCTAGAACCGAAACTCCAAAGCTTCTAAATTCTAAGAGAGGTATTTATTTATTTATTTATTTATATTTTATGTAAAATGGTCTGCTATTGATCAAATTAATCCTGTTTTTTTTTTAAACGTTTTTAAGCATAGCATAAATACCATTTGCTGATATTTAATTATAGAGTATTTCTCTGCTGAAACTGTTTTCCCCCTTAATGGTCCCTTTCTAGTTTCCTAGCCTCTGTCCACTCCCCCGCTTCCAGGTAGATACACATAAACAAACATTATGATGGAGAGGCGGCTTGCACACTTAAGAGCAGTCATTATACAATCATGGGGGCGGAGGCTTAGATCGTAGCACTCAGACAGCAAGCAGGTGTCTGACATCTGCCTGTTATCCCGGCTCCAAGAAGAGTAGAAACAGGAGCAATGCTGGGCCTTGCTGGATTCCTGACTAGTGGAAAAACATGAGCCCGTGGCCAGGGGAAACTCTACCGCAAAGGACCTGACACCTGGCTTCCCTATGCACATGGGTGTGTGAACATACACATGCACATAAACTTATATAATGAACAAACGAACAAATGAATGAAGGATCTTTTAAAAATTTGGAAGCAGGGTCAGCCATAATGGCTTATGCTTTTAATCTTGGTAGTCAGGAGGCAGAGGCAAACAGACCTTTGTGAGTGAGGCCAGCCTGGTCTGCATGGCAAGTGCCCAGCTAGCCAGGCTATATAGTGAGACCCTGTCTCCAAAACGAACGAACAAATAAAAGATATGATCTGCACTGGGTTATCCCGTTTAATAAATGACTTCCCAGCTCCAGTTTCATCCATTTTCCTTCAAATTGCATAACTTTACTTATAAAACTTCAGCGTACTTAATACTCCCTTTTCATGATCCATTTGTCTGTTGATGAACATCCCCGATGATTCCATTTCCTGCCTGTTGTGAATAAAGCAGCAAATGTAACAAACGAGCGAGTGTCCCTGTAGTAGGTTGCAGAGTCCTGTGGGAATATGTTCAGGAATGGTACAGCTAAATTATATGGGAGTTCTAGTTTAGTTTTTTTGAGAAACCTATACACTGAGTCCCATAGTGTTGACTAGTTTACACTCAAAGAGGGACACATTCCAAATACAGTCAGCTAAGCGCACCAACAGACACTTGTGATGTTCAACACTTGGAAGGCTGATACAAGAGGCTCACAGCTTCCAAGCCCTTGGCTTGAGCAACTTACCCGGATCCTGTCATAATAAGGCAGGGGTCTGACTCTGTAGGTCGTAGTGCGCTTGCCTAGCATACCCAAGGCTGGGTTCAAGCCATAGCTGCAAGGACAACAGAAAAATGTGCAGATAAATCTGACTGAGATAAGGCTTTGTGCTAGTTGAGGTTATGTTGACCCTTGTACAATCCCCTTCCCCCAAGGTGACTCTAAAAATTGGCTCTAAGAAGTTGTAGCTTCATTTTTGTTTCTGTGTGAAAAATCAAAGTAGATATTCCGTCGTCGGGACAATCTCCACTGGTCATCTGGGAGCCTGGCCATCTTTCTGTCTTGAAACTCTGTCTTTGGCTCTGGAGGCTGTTGTGTGGGGTCTGTTAGGTAGGTAAGCAACTTAGAAAGAGGAAACAGTTTCAGATCACTGTTGGCTTTGTTGCTTTTGGGCCTGTGGTGAGGCAGACCATCTGTGGTAGAGGAAGCTCTTCACTCCAGAGATGTCAAGGAGACAGATGGGGAAGACCCGAGGTCTCCATATCTCCTTCAAGGGTCCAACCGCAGGGACCCAGCTGCCTTCTCCTGAACTCACCTGGGAAAGGTTCCATCGCCTCTCAGTAGTGTCCCAGGCTGGAGAAGAAGCCTTTCACACAGGGACCGTGTCCTAACAATAGTGGCTGTTATGCTCATCTTAATCGCAGAAGGAATGAGCTTGGTGGGCTGCTCATTGGAGGGCTTTGTAGGCCAGCCCTGGAAGCTACAGAATCTCACTGGATCTCAGTACGACAGAGACATCCTAGCCCAGGAGATACAGACACACTGTGCCAGTTGGGTAACTCTAGAGTGCTCCACCAAGGATCTGAGCAGGAAGAGACATCCCAAGAGAACGGAATGATTTCTCGGATAAATGTGTGCAGAGGTTATGTCACACTGCTCATCTCATCCACTTGTTCTGGTCCTCACACAACACCCAATTACCCTTTTTTTTTTTTTTTTTAAGATGAGCTACCAGTATGGTGTTTGTTTGTTTTTTGTTTTTTAAATTATATCATCATTTGTTTGTGGGAAGCACAGAAAGCCCTGGGTGAGTGAAGTCCTGAATAATTGTGGGCTGTCGGCACAGGCGCAGCCATGTCAAGGACCAATGCCTCATCCCCATGTAAGTGGCAAAGTTCTCTCTGGGGAAAGATCAGAGGGATGGATGGCAAAGCCTTTTCTGATCTAGGTGTGAATGTTGATGGTGTGTACAGAAAATGTCCACTGTAGACATGTCCTCACATGATTATTGGAAAGTACTTCCCAACAGAGACTGCTCACTGCGTACTATAAGTCTGCCTCCCTGTTTAACTGAATATAGACACAGAAAACTCGGCTTCTCCACCGGGGTTTCCAGTCCACCTGACCCCAACTTTTCTGTATCCCAGGATCCTTTCTTCCTTCATTCCCTCACTTCTCCAGTCATGTCAGTCACTAGAGCTGTGCTGGATGTGGCATCTGCCATCTGTGTGTGTGTGCACCGTGTATACACATGAGTTCATATGCGTACCACTGTGTGCTGTGTGGCCAGAGGACAAGTGCGTAGTGTTGGGTCTCTCCTTCCATCTTCCCATGGGTTCCAGGATGGAATTCAAGTTGCGATACTACTGTGGCAAGTGCCTTTACCCACTCAGCCATCTTGCTGGCCCAACTTTTGTTCATTATAAGTGGTACATGGACTTTAAGCTAGCTCGCTCAGACATACACACAGGTACACAGACACACAGGTACACCGGCACATAGATACACAAATACATAAACACAGACACACAGAGACAAGAACAAACACAGACACACAGATACATACACAAACACAGGCAGACATGCAAACACTGGCATATATAAACAGAAACACACACACACACACACACACACACGGACAAGAGACACAGAAATACACACAAATATTAGCAGACACACACACTGACACATTGTGACTCACAACACAAAGAGACATAGACACACAAACACACACACAAACACTGGCATACACCCAGACAGACACAGACATAGTCACACATAGACACACAGTCACATGTACTCTATAGAGTCATTTTAGAAAGGAGAGTAGAGCCAGGTGGTGGTGGCGCACACCTTTAATCCCAGCACTTGGGAGGCAGAGACAGAGGCAGAGGCAGGCAGATTTCTGAGTTTGAGGCTAGCCTGGTCTACAGAATGAGTTCCTGGACAGCCAGGGCTACACAGAGAAACCCTGTCTCGAAAAAGAGAGGAGAGTAACTTCTTTCTGAAAACTGCATATAGTCAGAAGTGTGAATTTAGTAAAATGATCACTATATAGCTATAATACATATAATGACATACAGTACATGTATAATTCAATGAATCTGCTTTAGAGAACAGAGAGGCAAAGTCAAAAGCCTTGAGAGCTTGTGTTCCAGTGGAGCCTGTATTAACCAAAGAGATCTGGCCACTTGTCAGTTAGTGGGTTGGTTTGTTTGTCTTTTGAGACAGGGTCTCATGTAGTTCAGGTGGACCTCGAACTCACTATGTAGATGAGGCTGGCATTGACCTCCTGATTCTTCTGCATCTCCATCTCCCAAGTGATGGGATTATATTGTGTCTCTTTTTAAAGTTGTATGTGTGTGTGTGTGTGTGTGTGTGTGTGTGTGTGTGTGTGTGTGTGAGAGAGAGAGAGAGAGAGAGAGAGAGAAGGAATGAATATGCATGGCCTGGCATGGCATGGTTGTGGTGGTCAGAGCATAACTTCTAAGAGTGTATTTTCTCTGCAGTGTCGGTCCTGAGGATCAAGTCATTGGACTTGCACGTGAGACACTTTTACCTGCCAAGCCATCTCAATGGCCCTTCTCCAAGTTCTGTTAAGCTATGCTCCAGTTTGCAAAATCAGCAGTACATTGAGTTGGTAGCACAAGGTGTACTTCTGTATCCGTAAGCTGGTATAGACAGGCTGCCAGTGGCCCTTGGTGAGGATTCAGGACTGCGCTGCATACCCCTCCCCCTCCCCACCCCACCCCCTCACCAACGCCGCCGCCACCACCACCCAGTTTGCAGATTATGGAAGCAGCCCATACCCCCTAACTCCAAGGCAGACCAAAATAAATCATTTTGCAGGATGAAAGCAACTAAACACCTTACCCACAACCCTCCAAGCTTTGACTTCCATGTTCCTCGGAATAACTTCCTAAGCCACGCTCATTTAGGGGCCATCCATTTCTAAATGACTGCAATTCATCAATTAAATGGATGGAAATCCTTTATCTTCTGCACAGAGTAAAACTTGCATGGAATTTTGCATGGCAGCTGGGGAGAAAAGCGGTGGTTTTTCCAAGTAAGAGAACCTGCCACTTCCAGAGTCGCAGCGGGGCTCTGCCTGGAGTCTGGGGACTCCTTTGGGGCGTTTATTCTCACTGTGTCAGTGCAAATAGGAGTGCGCCACTTATTTTTCTGTGGCACTGGAAGCTGGTGGTCTGGGATTCCCTATTCCTGGCACATGGAGCTCTGCACTCTGCGTCCACCCCAGCCCTACAATTGGGCTCCTCTCCTTCCTGCTTTACCGACATCTTCTCCCCCGACGGCTCCTCCCCGAGAATGCCAAATGCGTTTCTACTTTAACATCTCTACCGTGTGCCAGAATTTAAATCTCCCTTCTACCACCCTCGCTCCCTCCCCACCTCCAGGGCATCACTTCTCCAGACTCATTTGAGTTCTCCAGAGGCTGCTGCAAAAGGTGGTAGAGCTGGTAGCTCTTCTTCCCACCCCACCACGGAGGGTTTTTAATTTTCGGTCTCTACCCGCTGTCGAGGAAGTAGATCACACAAAGGAATGCTGTGCCTCAGGGCGAAGAGGATCCGCTGAGCAAAGCGGGAAGAAGGGATGGGGGGCAGGGTAGAAACAGAGACCCTTGGGAGAAATAATTAAGGCTGGCAGAGAAAGCCTGTGTTAATTGAGCGGAACAGAAAATGAGCATCCGGGGATTCCTTCAAGAGACTGGGGTTTTTTGATAAAGTCTTTCTTACATTATTGCATTAATCTCCACTATTAAAAAAAAGAAAAAAACTGTTTAAAGAAGAAAAGTGTCTATGAACTGAATAGTGACCACTGGCAAAAAATAAAATAGAAGTGACACAGAAAGTAGCCTGTTTTCCCCAAGGCATGAGGAAGCCGTGCTACCTTGACCCCTGGTGTGGAAATGGCTGGTTCCCAGAGAGGATGCTGGGACTGTGCGCAGGTTTGCTCCCTGCCTGCCCCACCCTCCCATAGCTATGCTGCAGGGCTGTCTCTAAAATTAATAAACATTTGTTTAATATTTCCTTTTGAGCTTGAATATTCATTTTTGTAAGGAGAAAAGAAAGGCAAAGGCAAAGGGATGTTTGTGTTCCCTGTGAGACTGAGAGAATGCACAAAGCTCCACCAGGCGCGCTAATGGGACCTTTTTCTCATTTTTGAACATTTTTGTTGTGTAATGTATAACTCGAGAACACAGGAAATGGCAGAGAGCCCCATGTGGACATAATATATGCGCAGCCAAATATATAGCATAAGTGAAGTGACTTTCTCCATCATGGCTCCCAGAAACACCATGTCTCTTCTTCATGGTCCCCTGTCCCATCCTGGAGGGGACCCCCCC
>JADRCD010158252.1:0-12859 GCA_019843815.1 Montemys delectorum
GAGAGAACAAGCATTTGCTGTTCTTCTGATTTGGTTCAGGAATGGGAAAAACTGCCCAGATAGTGTAGACTGCTTTGCCTAGGGCTAGACCCACAGCTGGCACCATGAGTCAATAACAACACTTGGAATAATAAATAACAAACAGCAGCCACAGGCTCCAGATTTCAAAACAGCACACAGCTACCCATGACAGGGGAGCTTTGGTATATGAGCTAAAAAATCTCATCAGCTAACCCAGATTCGGTTAGTTGTCTCTAAAAATAAAACCCCACCTTCACTACCCACCCTGGTATCCTTCCAGCACCCTGGGAAAGCCGGACCTATTTTCAGCAGACAAGTAGACCCGGCCTTCAAAAGATGAGACCATCAGCTTCGTCCTTAGCTGGAGAAAGAGACAAGTAGCCAGAGAGCACACGGCCATTTCCCACACCTTGCAGTCTATTCAAGGTTCAGAAACTGTTGACATATAGAGCTTTGAGCTCCAGCTTTTTATCTTCAGACTGTTCCCATCTGTTTATTTTCTACAGTTGTGGAGAAAGAGCTTTTCAGGAAAACTGTAAAGGACTTTGAACTTGTTTAAAGGGGAAGCATTAAAAAAAAAAAAAAGGCAGAGATTGATGTATGTTCCAAATGCAGGGCTGGCCAGGGAGGGAGTACACCCTCTGCTGGAGGTGTCCAAAGAGAAGAGCAGGTGGCCTTGGAGCAGTTCTGGAGGTGGCAGGGTAAGTAAAACAAGATTGTGTGTGTGTGTGTGTGTGTGTGTGTGTGTGTGTGTGTGTGTGTGTGAGAGAGAGAGAGAGAGAGAGAGAGAGAGAGAGAGAGAGAGAGAGAAAACATGTCATGCCACAATTGTGAAGGTCCAAGAAAAACTCTGTAGAGTCGAGTTTCTGTGTCTACCTTTACTTGAGCTCCAGTGATCAAACTCAGGCTGTCAGGCTGGCAAGCACCTTTACTCACCAAGTCATCTCACCTTTTACTTTTTAAACAAACAGAACTCTCTCTTGACAAGAAACTGTCCTCAGAGTCTCAAGGGAAGCAGCTGGCAGAGCTCTGCTGCTTCTCCAGGCCCCAGTCACCTGGCAAGTAAGAGGCTCCTCAGGGAAGCTGCCATGTGTTGCTGCCATGGAGTAATCATAGCTGTAGGTCTCTGCACCCTGGCAGTAACAACATGAATCCACTGCTTGGCTGACTAATGTCAGTGTGTAGCAGGGTGCCCTGACACAGAGTGCCCTAGGGAATCTTTGTGGAAGACGGGGCATATAACTACATCGACTTTAGGCCTTGGGGATTACAAGCATGCTCCTATGCTGAATGGCCATGTTTTTAGCCCAGTGTTGATGGGGACATGGTATCCATGCAGACCTACCCTCATAGGACAGGGAAGATACTGCCAAGAGTTGGGGGTGGGAGGTATCTTGTGCCTTCCATCTCTCAGAGACTTCAAGAGTTTAGAAACCCAAGGCTAGTTCTGCTCTGCTTCACGCCTACTCTTACTTGATCACTGAGCTGCAATCTAGCCTAGAGACCCTTGGTGTCTTCCCTCCCTCTCCCCTCTGTGCAAACATTTGAGAGAGCTTATAGAGTCCCTGCAGGAAATGGAGATGTCTTAAGTGGCCCAGGGAGAGAGGACTCTGGTCATTGGTGGAAGTGGCCAGTCTCTGCCCCATGGTCCTTGAAAAAGATGATGTCATCTACCCTAGGTCCTTGGGATCCCACTTCCAATCCTCTCATCCGCCAGCACAGACCTGCCAAGTTTAGGACAAGAGAACAGGCTAGGTCCCCTCTGAGAAGCCCAGGGGGGTGGAGCCAGGCCTGGCTGGGCCTCCAGGTTGGCCTGCCCTAGCCCCAGGGTTTAATAAACTCTGAGAGGGGTTTTCAAAGGCCACTTGATCTTCCCCATCAGGCAGCTCCTGTCTCCCTTTCAGAGCCGCAGGACTGGAAAGAAAAAAAACGCTCAATGAACAAGGAGGCAGAGAAAGCTGAGCCGCGGGGCACCTTCTATGAATTTCTGATGAGCACAAGGCCCTGACTCCTGGGTCCCAGCCCAGTGCAGTCAGGGATGTTAGTTTAAGTCATTTCGCACGGTTCACTGACTCTCTGAGAGCAGCTTGTCTCCAGCCTGGGCCTCACTAACAAGCTCTTTTTACTCAGGGTTTCTCTGAGCAGAGACCTCAAACAATAGCAGCTTTCAAGGGGCTGGGCCCTCCTCTGGCAGCTTCCCTCCTAGCCCCAGCCTTCTTCCACTAGCTTGCTGGCCCACCTGATAGCCCAGAGCCAAGGCCTGACCAACAGAAAGGCTCTAGCTTCTCCCTCCTTCCTTTCTTTTTCTTCCCTCTCTCCTTCCTGTCCTTCCATTCTTTCTCTTTCCTTCTTCCTCATTTTCCCCACCTTCCCTCTCTTCTTTCTTCTCTCCTCCCTTTATCCTTCCTTCCTTTTTCCCTCTCTCCCTTCCTCCTCCTCTCTCACCTTCCCTTCCCTCCTTCTCATCTTCCCCACTATGCTCTTTCTTCCTGTGAATGTGCAGAATGAGTGTCTGGGCTCTCCAGAACTGGTGGCTGCTTTTGCACAACACTGTAACCCAGTGTGCACAATGCTCCTGAGGTGTGTGTGGTAAAGCACCAGTCAAGAGCAGCTAAGCCTGACACTCTGAACCTACTCAATTTGTCGGCTCTCCTGAATTCTGAGCAGTTCCTCCCTCTCTTAGCCAGAGTAGGGCTCTGGCTTTCTCCAGAGAGGGCTCTTCAAGCCTGGTCAGATGGATGGAGGGAAGCTGGCCTGGAGCACTGGCCATAGGGTCTCCTGACAAAGGCATTTACCTTTTGCTTCTTCAGTCAAGGGCTCTCTGTTTTCACATCCTGACTGCTTGTTCTCTGCTGTCTGCTCTCCCCAGCAAGGGAACAAGGAGACAGTGTCTATTCTCCTTCCTGCCTCTGGTTTTCTCACCTGAGCTACTCTCAGGGCTCCTCGGAATTGACTCCTTAGCAAAGAGGCTGACTACCCAGCATGTGGCAGTTATCCCGTGTGGAGTCTACAGCAATGGCCAAAAGCAAACAAGGTTCAAGCTGAGATAGTGCCAGTGCTTCCGTGTACTGAGAGTCCATCTTTAACATTTCGATCTTTTGATAGTGACTTGTGATCCAGGGAGCTTTGAGCTGCCATTCCATGGAGGACATTCCATCAAGAGGTTCTAGCCCCCTCCCAAGGCACCTGTCAGTAATTAATGTCGCTCTGGCCAGCCACCAAGACCTCACTCCAGGGCCATGGGTTTTCACCCTTCAGAGGCCAAGCTACCTTCTCTTGGGCTTCTTAAGTATTCCAGCTCAAATCCTCCCCCTCCCCGCCCAGTCCCACCAGGCCAGAAGCTAAAGCAGGGTGTTTGGGGTAGCGCACAGCCTGATGGCTGAGAGCGGGTGTCCCAGTCCTTCCAAGGATACAGCACTAACTGGCCATCTGCCTGTGTGCTCAGTTCAAAGCTGACTCAGCTCCTTTCTGGAGCGGGTCACCCAGGAAGCTGCTGGAGCCTGTACAGGCTCCTTCCAAGTACCTGAGATCAGCCTTGCCAACTTCAGGTTCACACACTGAATTCTTTTATCTAATGTGTACTGCTAATCACTTCCCACTACCACCGCCATACTCTAAGAGCTCAAGCCCCAAAGCCTGGCCAGGTGCCAAGGTGAATGTCACAGAGGTGAAGCCTTTTGTCATCCCTAGATGCCTCTAAGGCTGAGCTGCTCCATTTCTCCCACATTCTCCATCTCTTGCACAGTCAGATATTTGCATAGTACCAGCAGTGACATTAGCACTCACAATAACTGATCATCACTGCCACCAAATTTCAATGACCTGTTGAGGCCGGAGGTATAGCTATTTCTAGAACCACAATGAGTCCCAGGCTGGCTGATGTGGACTAAACCCAGTTTCTATTTGGGAAGAGGTTAACTCCCAGTGTCATGTCAGACTAGGCTGGGAAGAAAGTCAGGACCTGATTTAAAACTAATTATTCTGTACATCAAACCAGACTTGGGTTCAATTCTTTACTTAGCCTACTGGGGAAGCCTCTGATCCCTCTGCCACTGAAGAAACAATGTGTTTTCCTGGGCCATGGTGAAAGTGAGAGTCAAGGCACAGTTTAAGATGTTGCTGGCTTGACAATATGGCGGCAGAGGCGACTTGACACAGGCATGGTTGAGACTTTCCAAGGCAGCACTGCTGCTGAACAGGGACAGCACTCCTGCCTGCCCCCAGGTTTTGGGGGGGTTGTTTTCCATCCATCAACACCCCACTGCTGGCACTAAATAGATGCTCCACCATTCACTGCCTTCCTTAACTCCTTGGCGAGGGTAGCAGGATTGGTCAGGGAAGCAGAGGGAAAGAACAGGATATGAGTGGAGGGCCTCTCCTCTTCCTCACCCCCTGCAGCCCTGGGCAACTCAGGGGGAAAGAGAAGGAAGAGAAGGAAGAAGCCACATCTGGTCTGAGTGAGGCTCCCAGCAGGAGTACAGGGTCTTGGTCTAGCCCCCTTGCTGGGGGAGGGAAGCAGAGGGTACTGGCATAGGCCCTGGCTGGCCCAAGAAAAGCAGAAGGGAAAGTGGTTGGAGTTCAGAAAAAGCAAATAAACAGAGTGGCTAAGGCGATAATAATAAAGAGAAAGAGCCATTAAAGTGAAGAATGGAGATTGTGTCATCCCCAAGACAAACAGAAAACAAACGGCCAGTAGATCGCTGTACAGATGTTTTACGGAGTGAAGACAAGAGTAAAGATGTGTGGAAGATGCCAGAGTCTGCCAAGACGCCACCAGCAGCAGCTGGAGAGCAGGTGGACAAGGACCTCAGCCAGAAAGCCCTTCATCGTCGAAGGGAGCCAGCCGCAGAGACCGTTACAGCCTCAAGCAAGCAGGACTTAACGGCTGTGGTGGACACCTGTACAAATGGAGCCATGGACAGAGAGGATGTGCTCTCCCTGCGTAAGGCCGGGTCTCTGTGTATGTGCAGACTGACACTTATAAGAGGAACCTGGAGCACCCCAGAGCAGGATGGAGTTCTTTAAGGCATACATAACTCATCACTGCCTCTTCACTGGTTGGTTAATGGTTCTTCACTGTGTCCATTTCAATGATTCTCCAGGGACTCAGTCCTCTTTCTTGACATCTCAGTTTCTGGTCTGATCATGTTCTCTACCAGCATGAGAGGCAGGAAAGCTCAATACCTAGGGTCTCATCTACAAATGGTTTGAGTGTCACATACTGCCATACACTCCTCTGGGGTCATAAAAATGAGCGAGATACCTTTCTTCCCCCACAAAATAAGAACTTAAAGCTCTGCTCTGCAGTGTCTTCAAGCTGTATGCCTTACACATTACTCACAGGAACCCTGGTCAATAGGAATGCCCTCCTTGTTCTTACGGATTGGGGTTCAGAAAAAGCAAATAAACAGAGTGGTGAAGGTGATGATTATAATAAAAAGAAAGAGCCATTAAAGTGAAGAATGGAGATTGTTTTCAAAGAGGAAATTTGGTGCTTTTTCTTTGTTTCAGAGTGGTGTGAGCGTGTGTGTGTGTGTGTGTGTGTGTGTGTGTGTGTGTGTGTCCTCTCTCCGTGTCTCTGTCTCTCTCTGTCTGTGTGTGTGTCTGTGTGTTTATGAAGGCCAGAGGGCACTCAGTGTCTACCTCTATCATTCTTTGCCTTGTTACTTTGAGACAGGCTCTCTCACTAAATCTGGAGCTTGCTGTTTTCAGCCACGTTAGTGGTCAGCAAGCCCCAGTGATCTTCCCATCTGCCCCTGCACCCTGCACTGGAATTACATGCACAGAGACAGTGCCCAGCGTTTTATGTGAACGTGGGAGACCTGAACTCAAGCCCTTGTGCTCACAGGGCAAATTCTTTTACCCACTGAGCCATCTCCTCAGCTCCCTGTTTTCCACAGTAGCAAAGCTAGGCAGAAAATATTCTAGCATTCAACCCCAAGTTTGTCAGATTCTAAGTCCAGTGCTGTTTTTCCAATACCACAACCATAAGGTGAAGCAGCTTTTGGCAACTTCAACCCGCCCCCCCCCCGAAAAGAATTATGTGCTCTTAAAAGATTCAAGAAACTGTTCCTGTCTCACACCCACCCCTGCTCCCAGCCCCCTTAATTAGAACCAAACTTTGGCTTTCTTTTCTCCAGCAGGGAGGAGCTAGTACATCCCCTGGTCAGCCAAGTGCCTACAGGTGTCTGACGAATGCTAATGGCATGAGCTGGGGGAGGGTACACAGAGATCCTTCTAAAGCATTTGCTTCCCATTAAGCCCTCTGCTCTCTAAACCCTCCTGCCCCCTCCAGCAAACTTGCAGCTTTCATGGGCCAATTATCATGCCCAGGTTTCTCTGTCCTTCTAGAGTCACTGACACTGCTAACAAGACACAAATGCTGTAAGGCGGGGCCCTTGATATTCATTGCAGAGCAGAGGGTTTCTTTGCCCTCAAGGGCCAAAGGTAGAGAAAAGCAAGGTTGGGTAGCCCTGGTTTAGCTTGGCTTCTTCGAGAGTGTGGCCCCAAGGAGTGCTTATGGATGGATTTATGAGTGGTCTTGGATAGGCTAGCTTGCTTGTACCTTGCAGTAATGAGCAGGGCAAAGGGTCCAAATATGAGGAGCAAAAAGACTCAGCATGAAGTAAAGATGTGGGTCAGAAGAGGGTCCCCCAAACATTTATTAAAACACAGGCATCTGGAGTTGAGGTAACTGAATTCAAAACAAATTGTGTTAAAACCAGCTCAGACTGGACCCTTATATTTCTTAGGCCTTCCATCTGCTTTACCATACTCTCTGACTATTAAATTTTCCTTGACTTTCAAGTCTGTTTTCTATGAATTTTCCAGGATGTTCCTAGACAAAATTAATCTCTCCTTTTGCTTTGATCCCTTGAAATAACTAGTTGTGTCTCTTTAAATCCTTATTTTACTCCAGATGTATTCTTATGTACCCACTTCTAATGTTTTACTTCTAATGTAAACTTCTAACGTGTTTGTTTGTTTGTTTGTTTGTTTGTTTAACCTGAGGATAAATGTTTTCCATCAGTTTTGGAAAATTAAATGACTATTCTGCTATTCTCTAAAATATTTTCCTTCTGTAGTTATTTGCAAATGTAACTTGAACTCTCTTGGTCTATCTAAAATCCTCTCAGCTTCTCTCTCACCTAGTCTTTCTATCTTTCTGTGCTGCAATTGATGTAATTTCTTCTGCTCTGTCTTTCAGTTCACTAATTCTCTGCTCAACTTTATCTTATCTTCTGTTTGATAAATCGAATGTGCTTTTATGGTTGTTGGCCTCTTTTTCCAGAAAGTTAAGTTTGGCTCTCTGAAACATCCACAGAGCAAAATTTTATTTCAGTGATTATCATTTTCATTTCTAGAAAGTTCTGTTTGGTTTTTGTGCATTTACTTTTGCAAATTTACTTGCTATCTTTCAAAATGCCCTTCCTTCAGTGTTTCTTTCATGATCTTTTAAATTCTTTTAAACAGTCATTGTACTTTCTTTATGATTGTTATTCTGTGTCACTGTAATATTAAACTACTTTGATGTGCTTGCTGACTTTCCTTGTGTTTTATAAGTTCTTTGTTATTAGGGCGAGTTCAAAGGGGGTTATTTTTTCCTGTGAAAATGCTGTTTGTTCTAGGGTTCATTTCTTCTGAATAGTTTTATATCCCCCTCTTTTGATACTCTCTGGATTTTATTGTTCTGAAATCTATTTATACATTGATTTCTCAGCTTGGAACAGTCACATGTGTTTCAAGCTTAGAGCCTCTATCTCTCACAGAAGACACTATTTTCTATTCAGAGTCCTATCTTACATCTATGAGTGTTAGTCTCCAGTCCTGGTTTCTTTGGAGGCACACCCCTCTCGGGGTCTCAGCTTTTGCAAACATCTTAACCCTAGCCATCTGCTTTGCATGGACTGACGATCATGTACCCTCCCCATAGTCCCTTGGATCTAGACTAGAGTCAATCTGACATTCCCAGGGTACAGCCACACAGTGGCTTCAACTGTGGAGCTAAGCATTCAGTCTTCTAGTTTTATGCCTATCTACTGGCACTTCATTGTGCTTTAAATTCTAGTTCATGCGCTTGTAAGCACAGATCAAAAGGCTTGTCTAAATTTCACTTCTCTCATAATGCTTAGTAGAGTCCTGTGTCATCGGCCACTTTATCTCTCTACTCAAACTCAAAAGCATCCACAGACACCCACAGTAACCCTTGAATATCTGCAGAATCCTACAATGGGGGCATCATATGAGGCTGTAGGTGGAAGGGAGAGGAGTAAGCTCCTGACCAAGCAGTAGTCTCCTTGCTTTTTTCCATATTATGCTCTCTTAAGATCTGTGGAGATTGTTGCAGGACGTAGGAAATGTTTGGGTTGAGAGCTAGCTATCCCTGCCTCTATTCTACCATCTTAAGATCAAGTAATGAGGGCCGGGTAGGTTGTCTGTGTTTTCTCCAGCTAGCAGACTCAGTGATCCGGCACCTTCAGCTATTCCCCCCCAACCCCCATCTGCTTTCAGCTTTGGAGGCTGGACTGGAGACCTCGCATCATAAGGAGCTTCTTGAGCCAGATTCAGAAACGATGAATCAAAACCAGCTGGAAGCTGCCCTCCGACCCAGCTAATGACTTGTTTATGGTCAGAGCAGCAGTGTGTCATATAAGGGAATTTCAAAGTGTCACTAATTGGCAGAGGGCCAGTAAATAGCACCATATAAATCTGAAGGTGCTATCCACTGGATCCAAGGATTGTGGGTCAGATAAGAGTAGGACACAGGGAAGAAGGGATCCGTGGGCATGACCGTGTGTCAAACGCCATACCCTATCACTGGCTGCCACCTCTCTCCTGTGTCTTTACCATCCCATGGAGCTACAGTATCTATCTCATGTCTGCAGAAGAAAGGCAGAACAATATAATGCCTCTACTTGCATCCTTAGTGTCACCATAATGCTACCACTAGCCCCATGACATCCTATGAGAGAAGTGACCAACTCCTTGGAAAAAGTACAACTCTGGATCATGTTCGAGTAGAATTGGTGGATTGATAGACAATACGTGTAAACATGATACCTTGCGCAGAAAGTCCCTCCCCTAGTGGGTTTCGCTGACAGAGTTGGGTGGGCTAGGGAGGAAAAACCAACTAGATTAAAACTAACTCGAGCAACTTAAGCCATGAGCTCCTACTGAAAACAGAACCAGAAAATGGGCCAGCTTTGGGGGCTGGGGGCAAGGCAGGGAGTGAATGCAGAAAACAGATGTTGCTTGAATCCAGGTGATCTGGGTGCCTACCGCTGTTCCAGCTGCACTTTCCCACTCAGACAATTTGAGGAGGAGAAAAGGAGGAATAAATCAAAATAGAAGAAAAGCGGAACGGGAGGCCAGCCACTTTACTTTTCTGTCACAAGGATCAGACAAGAAGCCAGTCAAGGGAGGAGGACTTTCTTGCCGTATAGCCCGTCATAGAGGGAAAGAAGTGGGGTAGGAAAGGAAGTGACTGGTCACATTGTCACACTGCATGAGCAGTATGTAAGCAGACAGGATAGGAACTGGGATTGAGCTATAAAAACCTCGGGGTGTACCCTTAAACCTTCCTTGTGAGGCTCAGGACATTCCAAAGCAGCGCCACCACCCGGGGACGCGTTCAAACATGACAACCTGTGGGGAACATTTCACATACAAACCTGAGAAGGATCATTAACCTTCATAGACATGGGTGCTCCCCAGAGGCTTCGTTTCTCCCTCCGGGACTATCTCCAGGTACATCTTTCTGAATGTTCCTAGGCATGCCCAGCACAGGGAATCTTTGCCTTCTCACTGCAAAGAAGTGAGACATACATCAGGAATGGGCTTACAGCATAGCAAAGAACATCGAACGCAGCCTAGCCGAGCTCTCACCGGTGGGTTCCATTATCTCAATCCCCCCATTTGACAGATGGAAAACCGAGGTTCAAAGGAACAGGGAATATCAGTTCCTTTTTAGGAGGTTGTAAGGTCTAAAAACATCTTCCTCACTTGCAAATGATGGAGAATGTGTGATGTGCTGGGTGCTACCTGTATCCAGTATCAGTACTGGTACTGTACTAAAGCTCGTGCCACTCATACAGACATTTATGAACAGCTGCCTTGGCCCTAGGTCTTTGGCGCTAGAAATAGGAAATTGCATCTAAGGAAATAGGGATTATAGACCATGCTATCGAAAAGAGGTAGAGCGGAAGGATGAGCAACAGTGATGTGAGCAGACAGCTGAGTGACAGGGTCTAAGTTCTGGCCTGCTAGGAACCAAGAGATTCACAAGAGGGTAGGAGGTGATCCCGCCTCAGGGGAAAAGACACATTTTTTTTCTGTTGTTTATTTTTTGGGGTGGGGCGTGCATCTGTGTTTAAGTTTAAGGTTTGACTCACAGTCCTCCTGCCTTCTGGGTGCTGGGATTCCCATGCCCAGCAAAAAGGCAAGCGAGAAACATCCAGTGGAAAAGCAACAGCAGCCTGAAGGCTCCCTTGCCCTGGTGACTGCACAGCCGAGACCACACTTGCCTGCACACAGTGTAGAGCACACAGTTGTTGGTGGCTCATGCCTGGACAGGATAGTCAGTGAGATAGATAAGACACAGACAGAAAGTAGCTGTAGTGGCTATTCCTGGTTGTCAACTTGACTACGTCTGAAATGAATTACAATCCAAAATTAGAAGGCTCACCTGTGGCCCTAATCTGGAGGCTGAGAGATACAAGTTTCTGACCTCAATCTTGGCATGGAGACCTTGAGGAATAGTGGCTACGAATCCCATAGGATTAACATAGAAAGCTCTATGAGTTCAAGGTCATCCGGGGTTAAAGGTGTGGTGGCACACACCTTTAACCTGGGCCACACTTTTTGCTGGAGACCTATATAAGGACATTGGAAGAAGGAAGGCTCCCTCTCTGCTTCGCCTGCTTGCCTTGTGGGACTGAGCAATTGCTGGATCCTTGGACTTCCATTCACAGCTGCTGCCGTGACTGTTGTTGGGAGTTGATCGTTGGGAGTTGGACTACAAACTATAAGTCATCAATAAATCCCTTTACTACATAGAGACTACCATAAGTTCTGTGGCTCTAGAGAACCCTAACTAAGACAGTAGCCATATGCAGAAATTACTTCAAGGAGATACACAGGACTCCCTCTGACTTTGGGCACACCAAGGCCCCAGATGGCTGACCTTTTCTCCTCTAGGGAACCCTCCCAATCTGTCTTGTGTAGTAGAGCATTGTGAGGGCTACTGTGAAGCTTGGAGGACTCTGATATGTCCCTAGCTTTAAATGCTTTTATTTTATTAGTTTTGTTTCTGAACTGAGAACACTTTATTAGGACATTTCCCTCTGTACACAGACACCTGGGTGTCCTACTGAGCCACTGCCGAAGTCATCCGTGAGGTCACAAGTGGGGTCATCATCATGCTAATCTGCTGGCTGCAGTCCCCAGTATCTCCTTAATGGTTCCAGAAAGTTCTCTGGCTAAAAATTGGCTGTTGTAGCCATAAAGCAATGTTGACAACTTCACCAAGTGATATTGTCTCTGTGTGGGGTGGCTTTCTTTCTCCCTTTGCCTTCCGTGATGAGGGCAGAGGCAGAAGTTTGGGGACCTGCCCACTCTGAGCTGGCCTTGGCATGTCACTGCTAACCTTTTGGGGAGACAGGCAGAGATCTAATCTTGAGGCCAGGGAAGATATAACATCACCTTCCCCACTGGGGCAGCTCAGGTGTACACACGCCCTCACTCTTACAGGTATCAGACTTGGGCAGAGTTATACATATGGCAGCTGCCTGACGAATCCCAACTCAGGATGACCGACAGTGACATACGTTGACTCCCTTCCAGCCAAAAGCCCAAAGTGAATTGATTAACTAAAATCATAATCATTTTATTGTATTTTCATTTTATGTCTTTTGCCTCATTGTATTTATCTGCAGCACATTCACCCATCTCCCACAGAGGCCAGAAGATGACATCAGATGCCCTGGAGTAAGAGTTACATTCTGTTTTGAGCAGCCATGTGGTGCTAGGAATAGAACTGTAATCCTCTAGAAGACCAGCCAGTGGTCTTAAGCACTTTCTAGCCCCATCATTTTATTTTTGAGACAAGATCTTTCTGTGCGGTCGGCCCATCCTGGCTCTGATGTGCAATCCTCTTGCCTTGGGCTCCTGAGTGCTACGGTTATAGGCCTGGACAACTATGCCTAGCTTAAAATTGGTTTGGTACGATGACAAAAGGATTACAAAAAGCATCCTTCTCATCTCTGTACCCGCTCCTACCAACTGGCCACTTACTCCCTCTTTCTGGTCTCCATATCCCCACCATTATCAGAGTCTTGCCTGTCTTTTCTAAGACTTTCTACATTTTGTTTTGTTTTGTTTTGTTTTTTGAAACAGGGACTCCTGTAACCCAGGCTGGCATCATACTTGCTGCGTAACTGAGGATTGTCAGGTCCCAAAGAAACTCAGGACTAATGGCTGACTGTGGTGCCTAGTAACATACCAAAGCACAAGCTGGTGGCCAGGCTCCCTCAGTACCTGTAGTTGTACCTCTCTGCTCTTCTCACCATGCCCCTACCCTAACCCTTTCCAGCCCAGGGGCTTTGCTTCTCTTTCCCCGGCTTCTGGCTTCTGATTCTATAAAACCTGCCACACGTTTTCTTTGTTCTCTTGGTTTTTGTTTTATTTTGTTCTGTTGGAGTGTTTTTGGTTTTTGTTTGTTTTGTTTTGTTTTGTTTATGGAGGATTTTTTTTTTTGTGGCTTTTTCTTGGTCCTCTTTTCCCGTTTCTTCTTTTCCTCCCTTCTTACTCTCCCCCCCCCCCCCCCCCCCCCCCCCCCCCC
>JADRCD010158253.1:924-31847 GCA_019843815.1 Montemys delectorum
ACATAGACTATCAGATTGGGTACGTAAACAGGACCCAACATTTTGCTGCATACAGGAAACCCACCTCAGCGACAAAGACAGACACTACCTCAGAATAAAAGGCTGGAAAACAATTCTCCAAGCCAATGGTTCCAAGAAAAAAGCTGGAGTAGCCATTCTAATATTGAATAAAATAGACATTCACACTAAAGTGATCAAAAAAGATAAGGAGGGGCACTTCATATTCATCAAAGGTATGATCTACCAAGATGAACTCTCAATTCTCAACCTCTATGCTCCAAATGCAAGGGCATCTACTTCATAAAAGAAACTTTACTAAAGCTCAAAGCACACATTACACTGCACACAATAGTAGTGGGAGATTTCAACACCCTACTCTCTGCAATGGACAGATCATGGAAACAGAAACTAAACAAGGACACAATGAGATTAACAGAAGTTATGAAACAGATGGATTTAACAGATATCTATAGAACTTTTTATCCTAAAACAAAAGGATATACCTTCTTCTCAGCACCTCATGATACCTTCTCCAAAATTGACCATATAATTGGTCACAAATCAGGCCTCCACAGATACAAGAAGATTGAAATAATTCCTTGTATCCTATCAGATCACCATGGACTAAGGCTGCTCCTCAATAACAACATAAACAATAGAATGCCCACATACATGTGGAAGCTTAACAACACTCTACTCTATGATAACTTGGTCAAGGAAGAAATAAAGAAATTAAAGACTTTCTAGAGTTCAATGAAAATGAAGCCACAACATACCCAAACTTATGGGACACAATGAAAGCAGTCCTAAGAGGAAAACTCATAGCTTTAAATGCCTCCAAAAAGAAACTGGAGAGAGCATACACCAGCAATTTGACAACACAACTGGAAGTGCTAGAACAAAAAGAAGCAAATTCACCCAAGAGGAATCAAATGCAGGAAATAATCAAACTCAGGGCTGAAATCAACCAAATAGAAACAAAAAGAACCATACAAAGAATCAACCAAACCAGGAGCTGGTTCTTTGAGAAAATCAACAAAATAGATCAACCCTTAGCCTGAATAACTAGAGGGCACAGAGACAATAACCTAATTAACAAGATTTGAAATGAAAAGAGAGACATAACAACAGACTCTGAGGAAATCCAAAAAATCTTGAGATCCTACTACAAAAGCCTATACTCAACAAAACTGGAAAACCTCAATGAAATGCACAATTTTCTAGACAGATACCAGGTGCCAAAGTTAAATCAAGATCAGATAAACAATCTAAACAGTCCCATATCTGCTCATGAAATAGAAATAGTCATTAATAGTCTCCCAACCAAAAAAGTCCAGGACTAGATGGGTTTAGTGCAGAGTTTTATCAGACCTTCAAAGAAGACCTAATACCAGTACTCTTCAAACTATTCCACATAATAGAAACAGAAGGTACTCTACCCAATTCATTCTACGAAGTCACAATTACTCTTATACTTAAACCACACAAAGACCTAATAAAGAAAGAAAACTTCAGACCAATTTCCCCTATGAATATCAATGCAAAAATACTCAATAAAATTCTTGCAAACTGAATCAAAGAACACATCAAAACAATCATCCATCATGACCAAGTAGGTTTCATCTCAGGGATGCAGGGATGGTTCAATATTTGGAAATCCATCATCATAGTTCCCTATATAAACAAACTCAAAGGAAAAAAAACCATATGATCATCTCATTAGATGCTGAGAAAGCATTTTACAAAATCCAACATCCCTTCATGATAAAAGTCTTGGAAAGATCAGGAATTCAAGGCCCTTACTTAAACATAGTAAAAGCAATATACAGCAAACCAACATCAAACTAAATAGAGAGAAACTTGAAGCAATCCCACTAAAATCATGGACTAGACAAGGCTGCCCACTCTCTCTCTACCTATTCAATATTGTACTTGAAGTCCTAGCCGGAGCAATTAGACAACATAAGGAGATGAAAGGGATAGAATTGGAAAGGAACAAGTCAAATTATCACTATTTGCTGATGATATGATAGTATAAAAAGTGACCCCAAAAATTCTACCAGAGAATTCCTAAAGCTGATAAACAACATCAGCAAAGTAACTGGATATTAAATTAACTCGAACAAATCAGAGGCCTTCCCCTACACAAAGGATAAACAGGCTGAAAAAGAAATTAGGGAAACAACACCCTTCACAATAGTCACAAATAATATAAAATACCTTGGTGTGACTCTAACTAAGCAAGTAAAAGCTCTGTATGACAAAAACGTTAAGTCTCTGAAGAAAGAAATTGAAGAAGATCTCAGAAGATGGAAAGATCTCCCATGCTCATGGATTGGCAGGATTAATATAGTAAAAATGGCCATCTTGCCAAAAGCTATCTACAGATTCAATGAAATCCCCATCAAAATTCCAACTCAATTCTTCACAGACTTAGAAAGAGCAATTTGCAAATTCATCTGGAATAACAAAAAGCCCAGGATAGCCAAAACTATTCTCAACAATAAAGAAACCTCTGGTGAAATCACCATCCCAGACCTTAAGCTGTACTACAAAGCAACTGTGGTAAAAACTGCATGGTATTGGTACAGTGACAGGCAGGTAGATCAGTGGAATAGAACTGAAGACCCAGAAATGAACCCCCAAACCTATGGCCACTTGATCTTTTACAAAGGAGCTAAAACCATCCAGTGGAAAAAAGACAGCATTTTCAACAAATGGTGCTGGCTCAACTGGCAGTTAGCATGTAGAAGAAGGCAAATTCATCCATTTCTATCTCCTTGTACATAGCTCAAGTCCAAATGGATCAAGGACCTACACATAAAACCAGATGCACTCAAACTAATAGAAAAGAAAGTGAGGAAGAGCCTTGAGCACATAGGCACAGGAGAAAATTTCCTGAACAGAACACCAATAACTTATGCTCTAAGATCAAGAATTGACAAATGGGACTTGATAAAATTGCAAAGCTTCTGTAAGACAAAGGACACTGTCAAAACGGCAACCAACAAATTGGGAAAAGACCTTTACCAATCCTATATCTGATAGAGGGCTAATATCCTATATATACACAAAGAACTGAAGAAGTTAGACTCCAGAGAAACAAATAACCCAATCTAAAAAATGGGGTACAGAGCTAAACAAAGAATTCTCAACTGAGGAATGCCAAATGGCTGAGAAGCTTCTAAAGAAATGTTCAACATCCTTAGTCATCAGGGAAATGCAAATCAAAACAACCCTGAGATTCCACCTCACACCAATCAGAATGGCTAGGATAAAAACTCACGTGACAACAGATGCTGGCAAGTTTGTGGAGAAAAAGGAACACTCCTTCATTGCTGGTGGGATTGCAAACTGGTACAACCACTCTGGAAATCAATTTGGCAGTTCCTCCACAAATTGGACATAGTACTACTAGAGGACACAGCTATACCACTCCTGGGCATATACTCAGCAGATGCTCCAACATGTAATAAGGACACATGCTCCACTATGTTCATAGCAGCCTTATTTATAATAGCCAGAAACTGGAAACCACCGAGATGTCCCTCAACAGAGGAATGGATGCAGAAAATGTGATACGTCTACACAATGGAGTGCTACTCAGCTATTAAAAAAAAAAATGAAGTTATGAAATTCTTGAGGAAATGGATGGACCTGGAGAATATCATCCTAAGTGAGGTAACCCAATCACAAAAGAACACACATGGTATGCACTCTCTGATAAGTGGATATTAGCCTAGAATATTGGAATACACAAACTACAAACCATAAGAAGACTAAAGTGAGGATACTTAGTTACTTCTTAAAACGGGGAACAAAATACCCATGGAAGGAGTTGTAGAGAGTAACTATGGAGCAGAGACTAAAGGAAGGACAATTCAGAGACTGCTCCACCTGGGGATCCTTCCCATATTCAATCATCAAATCCAGACACTATTGTGGATGCCAGCAAGTGCTGGATGACAGGAGCCTCATATAGCTGTCTCCTGAGAGGCTCTGACAGTACCCAACTAATACAGAAGTAGAGACTTATAGCTATCCATTGGACTGAGTACAGGGTCCCCAATGAAAGAGCTAGAGAAAGTACCCAAGGAGCTGAAGGTTTGCAGTCCCTTAGGACGAACAACAATATGAACTAACTAGTACCCTCAGAGCTCCCAGGGCCTAAAACTCCAACCAAAGAGTACACATGGTGGGACTAATAGCTCCAGCTGCATATGTAGCAGCGGATGACCAAGTCGGCCATCTATGGGAAGAGAGGACTTTGGCCCTGTGAAGGTTCTATGCCCCAGTGTAGGGGAATGCCAGGGCCAGTAAGCAGGAGGGGGTGGGATGGTGAGCGGAGGGAGGGGAAAGGGAATAGGGGATTCTTTTAGTTTTTGTTTTTTTATTTTATTTTGTTTCTTATTTTTTTCTTTTTTCTTATTATTATTTTTTTTTGGATGGGAACCTGGGAGAGGAGATATTGTAAATAAGAAAACATCTAATAAAAAAATTAGTTTAAGGTTCAAAAAATGAGAGGTTATATGATCACTGTTTATGTTTATTGAAATGTAGAGTGTTGGCTAGAAAATATATTAAATGTGAGCTTTAATTGTCCAGGATTTGGAAGTCACACAAGTCAGTTTTCCAGGCATCAAAGGAATAATAAACTTCAAAAGTACATAGATCTTTGTTCAACACATATCTTTAGGAATTTTTAAATTATTAATTCTTGGGTTATCTCTCAGCATCAAGTATTTTTTAATTGTCCAATTATTTTTATTGAATATTTTTATTTACATTTCAAATGTTACCCCCTTTTCTGGTTCTCCCACCCCAGAAACCCCCTATCCCACCCTCCCTCTCCCTGTTTCTATGAGGGTTTTCCCCTACCCATCCACCTACTCCTGCCTCCCTGCCCTGGCATTCCCCTACACTGGAGCATCAAGCTTTCACAGGGCCAAGGGCCTCTCCTCCCACTGATGACTGACTAGGCCATCCTCTGCTACATATGCAGCTGGAGCCATGGATCCCTCCATATGTACTCTGACTGATGGTTTAGTCAGTGTCTAGTTGGTTGATGTTGTTGATCTTCCTATGGAGTTTCAAACACCTTCAGCTCCTTCAGTCCTCCTAATTCCTCCATTGAGTAATCATCTGCTCTGTATTGGTCAGGAAATGCAGGGAAAAGGAGTAGAGTAGAGACTGAAGGAAAGGCCATTCAGAGACTGCCCAACATAGAGATCCATCCCATATGCAGACATCAAACCCAGATATTACTGCTGATGCCAAGAAGTGCTTGCTGACAGGAGCCTGGTATGGCTGTCCTATGGGTTTCTTTATGAAGAAGAAGGAAAAAGGGAAGACCAGAGGGATAAAGAAGAAAGGACAGAAAAGAGGAAGAGGGGGAAGAGGAGGAGACACCAATGGGTGGGTAGGTGGGGGGATTTCAGGGAGAAATGTCTCCTGTATACTGATATCTGAATACTTGGTTTGAAGTTGATGGTAATGTTTCAGGAGATAGCCCAACCTTACTAGTAAAAGTATATCATTGCAAACAGACTGAGAGGTCACAACCTACTTTCAACATGCACTGTTTTGTGTCTATAGTAGAGATATGTTCTCTACACTTCCTGCTTCTGCCATCAAGCTTGACACTAGCTGCCATGCCTTTCCATCATACTAACTCTTAGCAATCCATCTAGAACTGTAAGCCTGAAACAAACTTTCTTCCATAAGCTGTTCGGGGTCATGATATTTTATCACAGCAACAGAAATGTAACTACTGTATCCTTTTCCATTATGTAATGCAGTTCTGAATGAAAATTTCCAAACACACTGTTAATCTGCTTCTATAATCAGCACCTAAAAAAGGATATAGCACATCTGTCTCTCAATGCATTTTAACCACTATCAAGTTTTGTTACTGTTAGCAAAAAGAATAAAGCACAATTTCCTGATCATTGTAGCATATGAGTATATACACCAGAAGCTTACAGGCTTTGTCACCTGGTAAACACTGTAATTATGTTTCCTTAACTGTTATAAAGAGGAACAATAAAGTTATATACATGCACAAAAGAATATTATTCATCTGCAAAAAAAATATAAAAGTATGCAACTTATGGGTAAATAGATGGGACTGAAAATAATTATTCCTAGTAAGATAACCCAGGCCAAGAAAACAAACATCACATGATAGATAAAGTATTGATCCACAAAGGACTGGCCTACTGTGGGTAGTAGCAGTCCTCAACAGGTGGGACTGAGTTCTATAAGGAAGATTAGATGAGAAAGCCAGTAAACAGTGTTCCTGCAGAGTCTGTCAATTCCTGTCTCCTAGTTGCTTCCTTGCATTCTTGATGTGACTCCACTCAATAATGGGCTGCAACTTTGAAGCAGAATAATCCCTACCCTAAAAGTAAAAGAATAAAAATAGTCACCTGATTTATGAAAGATAGATACCATTAATAATATTTTTGTATACAATTTTCTTAAATGGGGGCTGGAGAGAAAGCTCAGCAGTTAAGAACAGACTGCTCTTCCAGAAATCCAGAATTCAATTCCCAGCAACCACATAGTAGCTCACAATCATCTGTAATGAGATTTAATGCCCTCGTCTGGTGTGCCTGAAGACAGCTACAGTGTATTCATATAAATAAAATAATATAGATAATTATGTTTTTAAATTTTTCTTAAATTGTACATTGAATTTTTGGCATATTTTTAATATTACAGTATATTTTTATATGAAATGAAATATCTTTGCTATTCTCAAAATGGACTTAAGTGAAGATTGCTAGTTTTTCTTGCCAAAGAACAAACATTCAGGAGACTAACCAATCAAATACATCGTTATATTTTATACACTAGTTTTTAATATCAAAAAAAAACAAATACATAGGCCTGATATGGAAACACAGCAGCATTATTGATAAGGCACCATGTACGAATATGATGCTTTACATGGGATGTAATGGAAGCAAGTTATAAAAGCAAAACCCAACTAACAGGCAAATATACAAAATTATACTATAGTAACTCTAACTACAGCAATATGGTTATTTATTTACAGCAGTGGTAAGGCAGCATATGCTACATTTTATATATCTTTAGCTTTATGTATATACATATCTTCATGTTTCATATAACAGAACCTTTTACAGTAGGAAACAATATGTATTTAGAAATATTGGAAATCATAAGCATATGAAGAATTTTATTGACATTTATGAGTCATATTTCTAGGAATTCAAAATATGGAAAGAGTCAAATCCAAGAAGTTAATCACAGAATTGCCTATACTGATGACAAAATGCAAATAAGCTATTTAATTATTCAACCTTCAGAGCTGATGAAGTAAACTGTGATCTCAATTTCGTGCAATCATTAAAATTTTTGGTTTTGAACACTACTCAAAATGCAGATCAAACTTTAGTTGAACAAAGATGAATATAAAATATCTAGTTGATTTTCAGAACAATGATCTAAAATAAATATAGCTGAAATATGCTAACTAATAGTAGCAATGACAGTAATAAAAACATAAAGATCAAGCAAGGTACACATATTGAGATCCTTTATGTTCAAATTAGCATACACTCACTTCCAAAGAGACTCAAAAATATTAGCTACTCCTAGCAAAGAAAGTAGGTCAATAAATAAATATATCTTTAAACACATAGACTTCTAAAATATGTCATGACAGCTCAGTGTTTCCACAGGCCCCAACTCCCTGTGATGGAAATCAGAAAGAATAGAATGGATCTATAGAAAAGCTGATGCATCGCAAAGAGCATGCTTTGGTGAGGGACCTGGGGGGAAATTGAAGAAAACAAAGTTTTGTTCCTTATCTGAGATTGTGGTAAAGATGAAGATAGAATGATATTGAACATTTGTTAGGTCTGTGTGCTCTAGGGTGGCAGGAGAGTATCGGTCTTGCTTATCATTGCTTAGAAGCTCTCAATAAACACATGCTGAATCAATGGAGAAATTCTACACTTCATGGACAAACTGAGCTATGAGAACACTCAGAGAACTGTGTCTGTCTCTTACTGGAAATTCAAAGGAAAGATTTCAACAGAAGTTTGATTGAATAAGGGGAGATTTCAGTAAAGTTTGGTCACAAAACAGCCAAATAAATGAATCTCAACCAGTATAGAGCATGGGTTTAGGAGAGTGAACTGGAATTGTGGGGTGGGTGGGGAATAATGATTGTTTATGTGCCTCTCTATCAGACTGCACAGTATTCAGTGAGTGGAACTAAAATAAAACGCACAAGATATGCAGAAGCCAAATCCTACAAACCATATATTATATCCCATTCTATGGGGTTTGGGCATTTTGTGACAGATATGGTGATATATGTGACAGAATAAAGATCATTATCTCTTTTGTTCAAGACACCATGCTCACATAAGTACAAATTACTCAACTAACTTCAGAGGCAACTTGACAGTGTACACTGTCTATACTGCTGGAGAAAATAGCAGCATTCTCCATCTACAGGACATCCCTAGATGCCCAGACATATGGTCCATTCCAACCCACTCAAGTTCAGCAGCAGCACAACACACCATACTAAACACTGGATGAGGAGTTATCCCGTCCTGCCTGCTGCTTATATGTCAGCAGAAATCAGATGATCTACAGGGAGGAAGGATATTCCTTTCTACTCAGAGATTGATACACTTGTAGTAATTATTGAAATTCTGAGACATGAAAATAAAATGTTAAGTTATATTCATGTGAATGTAATTGTGAGACCAAACCCTCCAGGTCTTCTGATTATCCTATGACTGAAGTATTCACAATAAGCAAGTTATCAGATTAATTTACATACTCACCTACAGATGAGTGGATAAAGAAACTTGTTAAACACATACAATGAGCTTACAATCCATAAATACATTTTCTCTCATATAGATAGAGTTGAAAAAAGAGACCGAGAAAGGACATTGTGCTGGATAGCTTTGTGTCAACTTGGTGATCTGAAACAATGGAACCTCAATGGAGAAAATGCCATTATAAGATCTGTTCTGGAGCATTTCTTAATTAGTGATTGATTGAAGAGTCCCCAGCCTACTGCAGATAGTACTATCCTTGGACTGGTGGTAGGCTTGGGTTCTATAAAAAGGTAGGCTGAGCAAGCCACAGGTTCCTGCCATTTGTCTTCAGGTCCTGACTTTCTTTGATGAATAAACAGCAATAAGGAAGAGGAAGCCAAATAAACTCTTCCTCCCCAGCTTGCGTTTTCATCATAGTGTTTCATTACAGTGATAGAGACACAAACTAAGACATTAGTAATGTAAATGCCACCATTGTATTCAGTATCTGTCACATTGTGCTGTACAGCATAACAAATATTACTCACAATATGAATGTACATACATACATGCATAAATACACACATCCATACACACATGCACACACACACATTAAAGAAAATAGATAAATAGATAGATAGATAGATAGATAGATAGATAGATAGATAGACATTAAAGGAAATTGGCTTATTATGAATGTGTAAAGGGATAAACAGGAAGAGGGTGGGAATATTTCATGAGTATAATAGATGAGTGAATGCAATCAAACTATGTGTTGTATATGTATGTATGCCCCTGTGTACATGTATGGATGGATGTGTGTGTGTGTGTGCATGTGTGTGTGGATGTTTGTATTTATGCATGTATGTATATACATGCATATTGTGAGTAATATTTGTTATGCTGTACAGCACAATGTGACAGATACTCAATACAATGGTGGCATTTACATCTCTCTCTCTTTCACTCTCATATATAGGTATGTAAATATGCATTTTAAATATTCAACTATAACATATTATATATAGCACAAGTATGCAGATGTGCAGAATAACAAACAAGAACTTACACTATGGAATGAAGTCTAAATTCTTCTGGTTTATAGAGACTTCCCAGGCACCACACTGGGTCTCTAAACAGAGAGAAGTAAGGAAAGAGGGCAGAATTTCTTTAGTTCTAGGTGTATGATGGATATTTATGTTTATTTAATCCTCCAGACAATAATTTAAGTATTACTACTCTAGTTTTCCAGCAAGCTAAAACTCAATGGGATTAATTTGCTCAAACACATACAAAACAGTGAAGGCTACTTCACACTCAACCTATAATTTTATATCTCCCACACTATACTGTGCACAACCATAAATAAGAACTTGTACTGTGAAACCAAATCCAAATTTTTTCAGCTTTATATATTTATGGTTTCTCTGTTTCAATTAGTTCGTATGTAAAAGCATGGATAATAATGTTCATTTCAATTAACATGATGCATTTGGTACCTAATAAGTAGACAGAAAAAAAACTCATAGAGAAAAGGCAGGAAGAAACCAAATATTACAAAGCAGGACCTGGTTGTCACAAGACATATATGGAATTGTGATCCAGTAGATTTTAATTCTGGAAACCTGTATCACATTTGTGTATACACAAGAGACTCTAAATAAGAGAAGATTACTGAGAATTCATCTGTAATTTTAAATTCATTTGTTCTCTAAAACGTAATCACAGGCTTGATGTAAGAGCTGTATATAAATGTAAAAGAGAACTTTTATCACACACTATAATTTGGAGCTTGACATGTCAACCTACATCTATACACTGAGCCCCTTGAGTAGAAGTTTTAGCCTGAAATGTCTAGCCCTGAAGTTGTTTAATAAATGTTCCAGTGAAACAAGGATAGGGAAACAGAAGAGATGGGTTAGAAAGGAAGGTAAAAGAATAGGAAAGAAGATACTCTACAAAAAGGGACAGAATGCATTAGGTTTTTATCGCTGTGGCACATGCCTGAAGAACAACAACCTCAAGGAATAAGGGTTTATTTACTCAAGGTTTTAGAGGTTTCTCTAGATGTTTTACTTTTAAGCCAGGGCAAGGCAGAACATCATAACAACAAAAGCATGGTTACAGTAAGGCAGTGCAAAGCAGTTCAACTGAGAGAAGCCAGAATGCAGCAAAACAGGAAGGGGACCAGGACAAGAGGTGTCCTTCAAAGACACACCATGGAACCTCCTTTCCCCAGCTGGGTCTTACTCCTTCAATGACAAACCTATTAATGACCTTACCCATCGGCAAAGTCAGCATCCTCATCATGCAGTCACCTCTCAACACCATTGGCAGGAGACCAGGCCTTCGCTAGGGGAGTCTTTCCATGGAATCTTTACGTCATAATTTCAAAGGAACAAAAAAAAAAGAGAGAAAAGAAAGAAAAGAAAAACTTAACTGAATAGGAAGATCATATCATTTGAGATATACAAGATATTTTTAGGAATAAGTAGGAATTGCTCTTACTTGTTGCCTGTGTTGAGTGAATGAATGCATGGATGAATAGCCCAAAAATAGAAATGAATCTTTAGGGCACTATGGGAATTTGGATACACCATTTACCCTACCTATTCTCAAGCTGCTTAGTATAATATATAACATATATAATAAAATAAATATAATAAATAAAGGATATATATGTAATAAAATAAAGGATAAGACCATGCCTGTAAATGTCTCCTGCTAACATTTTCATTTCCAAATTAATTTTCTAAGTTTATCATCCAAAACACATAAAACAAGGTAATTTTATACTTTGCTAACCCACACATTACAATCCATGCTACCTTCTGTCTCCAAATGGATAATTTGCATTACTGGAAGTACCAGAATTGTAGGCTCCACAACTTTTAACAATATCTGAGACTCGTTAACTATGTTCTACTGGGAAAAAATCATCTAATATCTTTTAAATGACACTGTTTTATGTCCCAGGAAACCAGGGAGGACTGTACAGTAAAAACCAAGAGGTTGACAAGTTACATGAGTAACTTTCTTTAATATCATTTCAGAGCTAGCAGCTTAGATGTTCTGCCTCATTTCTGCCTTATTAAGAGAAACTACCTTTCCTTCCATGTACTGTTGAAGAGACAGGCATTCTCTCCTCTATACTGGTTCAGCAGTAGAAGCACCATCTAAAATAACAGTAAGCAAGAGGAGAAGACTTGGTTGAAATTCACCCATGGCAGAGTATCAAGACTATCTAACAAATGATAAGGTTATCTGGGGGGAAGCAGAGGAGGGAAAGTCGAGGTTAGGAGCCAGTTGAAGAGGTAACTAAACAAATAATGGAGTCCTACTCAGCTATTAAAAACAATGACTTCATGACATTTACAGGCAAATTGATGAAACTGGAAAATAACATCCTGAGTGAGGTAACCCAGACACACAAGGACACACATGATATGTATTCACTGATAAATGGTTTCTAGACTCAAAGCTCAGAATACCTATGATAGCACCCACAAACCATATGCAGCTTAAGAAGAAGGAATACCAAACGGTAGATGCTTCAATCCTATATAGAACAAGGAAGAAAATAATCACAGGTGGTAGAGAGAGGGAGGCACCTGAGAGAGAGAGAAGATGAGAGGGGAAGGGGGGCAGGAACAGGTATTGGAAGGGACAGGAGAGAAGTACAGAGGGTCAGGAAATTGAATAGAAACATGTAGCAGTGGGGGATGGGGAACTGAAGGTTGCCACTAGAAAGTCCCAGACTCCAGGGAAGTGAGAGCTCCCAGGAGGCAATGGTGATGACTTTAGCTGAAATACCCAAGAAAGGGGAGATACAATCTGTAGAGACCACCTCTAGTAGATAGGCACAGCCTCCAGTTAAGGGATGTAGCCACCCAAACATCTCAAAATCGTTAACCCAGAAATGTTCCTGTCCAAAGGAAAGACAAGAACAAAAAAAATGGAACAGAGACTGAAGGAAAGGCCATCCAGAGACAGCCCCACCTAGGAATCCATCCTATCTGCAGACACCAAACCTAGACACTATTGCTAATAACAAGAAGTGCTTGCTGACAGGAGTCTGATATGGCTGTTCCCTGAGACATTCTAGGAGCCCTTGTCCAATACAGATACAGATGCTCGTAACCAAACACCGAACTGAGCCCAGGGACCCCAACAGAAATGCTAGGGGGGAAACGGAAGGATCTGAAGGGGACTGCAATCTCATAAAAAAGACAATATCAACTAACTGGACCACCCGGAGCTCCCAGGGATAATCCACCAACCAAAGAGTATACATGGAGGGAGCCAGGACTCCAGATATATATGTAGCAGAGCATGGCCTTGTCTGACATCAATGGTAGAGGAGGGAGGATTAATGTACCACTTAGGGGAATGCTAGAGGGGTGAGACAAGAGTAGGTGAATGGGTGAAGGAGCACTCTCAAATGGGATGGGGAGATTATGAAGGGATAACTGGGAAGGATAATATCATTTTAAGTGTAAACAAATACAATGATCAATTAAAAACTGAAATAAAAGAATATGGTAGAAACAGCTAGTAATTTTTTAAAAATTCTTTAATTTATTGAGATGTTCTCAGTATGTAACACTAGCTCAGACAATGAAGATATGGGAGAATTGAGCCACTAACCCAGACTGAGCAACATGCAGTGTTATGAAGATGAGTCTCCAAGCAGCTATCCTCAATGTAATAAAAGGCTATATTAGCAACAGCGGCACCATGGGGTTTGTGTCAAGATTCTCTACAGTTAAATATGTTGATTTTTTAATATATTCTCTACTGTTTTGATTTCAGATTTGTCTAAGTCAGTATCTAAAATGTTGCCTTTTATGAAGGTCCCCTTACTATTGTCACATTCTCTAGCACAAATTATGTAAAAGGAAAGTGATTTGTGGAACTCATGGCTCAGATCACACAGTGCCACTTGCGAAAGTGAATGGCAGTTTCATTAGTTCAGGATTTTTCTTTGTACTTCCTATACACTATATAACTTAGTATTTTGCAACTTAATTGCTATTAGAGACCAAAATATTTCTGGAAAGAAAATAAATGCATGAAAAGGGACAAAACAGACTTTCTTGCAGCTTCATGTTAGTGACATAAAAAGAACAGATTTCTTCATGTGAATTCCAACACTACTATTGACTGCTTCATGATTTTTACAAAAATTGTATGACTTCTCTTAGTTTCTACTCTCTACTTGTTAGTTACCTCTAAGGACTGATGAGAGTGTCGAATATGTGGCGGTTTTACCTCAGTTCTTCTATCATAGCAGCTATTTGTTTATTATTTGATAATATTTAGTTCTTTTCCAGAAGACAAGTATAGTAAAGAGAACTGATGGCACTCATTAAAAATGTTAAGTTTATTCTAGGACGCAGCAAGCAGTTTAGAAAATATAGGCAAAATCCACAAGATAAATATCACTAGTAAGTAACTTATCAACCATGGTCAGGCTAAAATAAATAAAGCAAGCACATTGTATAATAAATAATATTATCATTGACAAATGAAAATAACATAAAAATTAATAAACTATATTGTCTCTGGGCTAAAAGATAGTTATCCAAACTTCAGTTACCTAATATGGCCCCTTCACACCCCATATTGTCCTCTGCCCAAGAAACATAAATAAAGTCTAAACTGCCCATCAGATTAATTAATGAGCTATAACTATGATATGTGAATTTGTTCCTGCATCTCTGGGACAGACTGTGTGTTTGGGATTCAGGTACTTTCTGTCTTTATGTATAATGGATCATTTGCTCAGACATATTTATGAAATATTTCTTCCAAATTTTCTTTTCTTTTTTTCGCTTCTCAGAATATATTTTAAACTGATTTGACAAACTGTATCATTCAAGCCTTTCTACTTTGTTTATGAACCCTTCTATTCCCTGACCCCTGAGAAAGTATACCTAGGAGTAAAATTAGTGAGTGGCATTGCTTCAGTGCAATTTCTCAGATGTCAAGAGTTATGTGCCTTAGTCCTTTATTTCCTCTTAGTGAACAATAATAGAAGAATGAATCACAGTAAGTTTTAGAATTGCTATGGGTTGAATATACTATTTGCTATTGCCTCTACTAGTACAGAATGTGACTATCATCACAGGCATCCCTCACAGCTCTTAGCGCATAAGCACCCTCCCCCTGGCTGGTGCCAACCCTCCTTGCTGTAGTACTTAGACCAAGGGTGTATTTATCCCATACCACCTAACCACTAGCTGACTGATGAAACATGGGAAATTCAGCTCAGAAAAAAAGTGCTATGTCGTTCATATAATGGAAGTAAGATTATAGGCATGAGAAGTTAATGTCAGTTTTACAGATGTGTTTATGACATGAGTAGGCCACATCGTGGCTAAGAGCTAGTGTGGAATGCAGGTGAAGAGATGGGTCATATTTGAGGTGAGGCAGTGGAAGAAACCACTGTGGTAGATGAGAAGGGGACAGGACATCAAAGATTCAGTGACATTGCTGAACAGTGAGAGCAAATTTCCCAGACCAAAAGAGAAGGGAAAGTGTACCTTGCTTGTACCTTCTTACCTCCAGCCTCAGGATCCAGTCACTCTAAGGTTCCTACTCAAGGTCCCCCATTCCAACCAAAATTTTTCTTTCAGAAGAGACATCCATGTATTTACTTTATAGTAGAGGCTTTTCTTTAACTTTTTCTGGTTTTAGTTTTTGAAACCTACCAACTAGAATTTTTGTTTTAATATTATTTTTCACTCTGTGTGTGTGTGTGAGTGTGTGTGTGTGTGTGTGTGTGTGTGTGTGTTGCGTGCAGGCACAAGGATAGAGCAACACACAAGTAGAGCTTGTTTACTGCTCTACTGCTGTGAAGAGACACCATGACCAAAATGACTTTTATAAAAGAATGCATTTAAATGAGGGCTTGCTTGCAGGTTTAGAGGGTTAGTCCATTATTATCATCATGGCAGGAAGCAGACAGGCATGGTGCTAGCTAGGAGCATAGTTGAGAGCTCTGCATCCTAATCTGCAGGCAGCAAGTAGAGAGATCCAGTAACGTAAGTCCACACCCAGTGATGGAACACACTTCATCCAACAAGGCCATGCTTTCTACGCCTTCCCAAACAGCTCCACTTCCGGATGACTAAGCATTCCAACATGGATTCATACAGGGGCTATGCTGCCAGGGCCTTTCTCACGCAGAAAACAACGTTCATGTGTCAGATTGATGCCTCGACTGTGGGTTCTAGGAGCTGAACTTTAGTTGTTAGGTTTCCAAAGCAGGCACGTTTACACACTGAACACTTTCACTGGCTCTGCTTGCTTATTTTAATGCTCCTAAATAACCTCACTTAGATAGAACTCGCACATCTTACTTTAAAAACACACATTGATAGAAGTATCCGTTGATACCGGTGAAGCAGCCCCCAGAGCCTTGAAGTCTTATCCCTCTCCCAAAACCTAACACCAGCAACTTTCATAATCACTACAGCCTCCATGCCTCAGTCTCATGTTACTGGATAATCTGGTGGTAGCACAGAGATGTGGTGTTGGCCTTCACCCTTGCAGCCCACCCCCCACCAAAAAGAAACGTCATCAGAACAGTAAATGTGAGCAATAGTAACACTAAGTCAGTATTCCATCCCTAAACAAGAAACTGTCTGCAAATGATACATACTGGCAAAGGGAAGATAGGGTCTCTCAAATGGGGTCTCCCTGGGCTATATCAACCACACTGCACTGCAGTGTAGGCCTATGCCAGGAGTACTCAGCCAGCACAATACAAACTCAATGATGTTTTGTGGACCTTTTGTTTCATTTTGCTTTGTTTTGACATTTTAGTCGCATTGGTCTTTGATTTTCATTTTTGTGAGTTTTTTTTTTTTCAAAGAAAAGGAGGAGAGAGAGAGAGAATATGAGGTTGAGTGAGTAGAGAGGTAGAAAAATCTGGAAGGAATTGGGGGAGGAAAAATATGATCAAATATATTGCATAATGTTTTCAATAAAAATAATGTAAATAAAAAAGAAAAGTGAATTTGAGACCATGACTGTTACTACCACAGAGAACATTGCACTTGATAGTGGGGACACATTTGGTCAAGCTATGTTTATTTTATATGAAAAACCTGATTAAGAAGATCATAATCTATTTTTCTTACATTTTATGGGAAATATTAAACTGGTATTTAACAAAGTCATATAAAATCTATGCAACCATGTTACATTCAGATACTGAAAATGGATTCTTCAGCTAAAAATCTATTGTAGAAAATTTTAATACTGATTTCTAGTACTAAAAGAATTCTAACAAAAATGTTTTAAAGGTTCAATTGTCATTGCCACCAGGGTCAAAAATCTTAATTCTTCTTTAACTTACCTGCACACCATCCCCAGTGTGGTGTCAAAGGCTTTTAACATATAAAATAGTAAACCTGTGAATAAAATTGCAAATTAAGATTCAGAGAAATAATACTCTTCTGTTATTTGTGAAAAAATGCACAAATAAACTACAGACTTTATACTCTAAATAAAATATGTCTGACTCTGAATTTAGATTTTTTTTAACTTCATCATGCTATTTTAATTCAATCTGATGTATTAAATTGATGGTTTTAAAGCAAAAGCTATACTTTAATCATAATAGAAACATGGCTCTATCTTTATTTAAATACAATAAACATTTTGGATTTTTCTATTGGCTTTAAGAGATCTTCAAGATCACTGGTACTATCTAAAATGCAAAAATGAGATAAAATGTTTTGCCCTTAAAATAGGCAGACATCCATCTCCATGAAGATGGCCCATGATGGGTTTCCTGAATGAAGGAGTAAAGATCTTCCAAGCACCTGAACCACAACAGCTCTAAAACCAAGCTCACTTTTTACAACCTTACGTTCTCTAAAATATGATAGGCTGATTTGATCCGAGGTTCCCTATCTCAATAAATGAGAATTGCCCTCTACCCTTTATCCTATACAAGAACCCCAGGAGTCATCTGTCATGCCATTTACCCCTCAATCCAAAGGTTTCCTGTGCTGGAGCCCCCATTTCCCTATTCAGGCCACTCTTTTCCCTGTACCTTGTTTTATGTCTCCAAAGCAGACTCCAAATGGAGAGCAAGAGGGAGCTTAGAGGCAGTTTCAGGAAAGTGTCAGAGGGCAGTCATGCCTGTGGCCTCATCTCCACAGGACCTTGCCACTGAGACTGTCATTACCCTGTCAGCTTTCTCAGGTTGTGACATTTCTCCAGGTTCTGACAATCACTCTCTGTGTTCCATAAGCACAGAGAGTCACTAACTTCCTCCTCAAATCTGTCTGTCTCCTTTATAGTTCTCAGTTATTTTATCAAAATCTGTTTCAAAATAACTAGTTTTAACAAGTCTTTCATATTTTATATTTTATGACATAAGCTAAGCTCTTTTGTCCCATGTTTTTTTGAATGTCCTCTTTTCTTCAAGAATTTTGAATTCTTTCACTTCCTGGATTCCAGCAATGGTTTTTTTTTTAAACTGGTTTTTAATCCATTTTCTATATTCTAATAATGTCCTGCAAGAAGTCATATCGAATCAGCTGACAAATTTGTGCTTCTGTTTAAAATGACCAATAACTAGATGACTTCCCATTATGCCATAGTAGCTCCAAGCTGCTTGAGATGCCTTGTAAGTGCCACTTATCATCTGGACTACATTTGCTCATCAGGTTCATTGCTCAACATTCCCACAAACACACCTTTGAAACCCATGTTTTACTCATGTTTGTTCAGTAATTCAGTAGGTTAATGCTTGACTCCACCAACTCCAGCTGCTTCTCTCAGGATTGATTTTCTCTATCCAAATCAATCTTTCCACTCAACTTCAACTGGCTAATTCCTTCTTCTGCTTCTGGATGATAGGATTTAATTTCTACACGGTCTCTGGCAAATCTTTGCTGAGATCTCCTTTCAAGCTGCACTGACATTTTTTCTTCCTTTGTAGTCCTAAGAATATATGTTCACCATTATATTGACAGCTTCCTTTCCCTGGTCTAGACAGCAGCTTCCCTAAAGGCAATAAGCAAGCCTGCAATGGCTAACTCCATAGCACTTGACATGAAATAGATACCCAATAAAGGTTTGTTGAATCAACTAAATTGGATCTCTGAATATTCTTCCTTGAAAAACACAAAGCATACGACTTCTTTCCTGTGTTCCTCTTATCAAGATATCTTTGGCACAGAAGTATTTGTGGTGTGTATGTTTATTGGGAATCTGGGTTGAAACTAATGTGTATGTATATTTCTATTCCAGGCAGCCTTATTATGCTGTGTTTTGGTAATAGTGACATAATTCTTCCATGGAGTCAGTAGTTTCTCTGTAATCGCAGTTGGTAGTTTCCTTTTATAGACTTTACAATTTGTGTGCTATTTCTTCTATTATCAGAAATCAAACTAAGAAAAAGAATTCATCCAAAATGAAGATTCTGGGCCTAAGAACTATAAATCCAAAGGTAGGCACACATCTCATGGACAAAACGAGCTGAGACAGAAAGAAAACATCAGCTGTGGAATATACTAGATGACAGTGACATTTCTGGTAGAATCTCATCTGTTAAATATACACAGTTCAAGGTCCTAGATTCTATAAGAATTCTTTTCCATGCGATCTGTGCTGTGACTTTATAGCACGTTCTATGCTGTGAATCAAGAACTTCATTTTTTCAGGGAGATTCCAATCTTTGATAATCATTTATACTTGGACAGATTGACAGGTATGTAGCTAAGTGTGAAATATTAGTTCAAAACACCTTTGTCTGCACAATATTAAAATCCAATATTAACCATATAATGGTTTTATTGGTAGTAGGCACTAAGTTAAATTCAATCCAGAGCAAAGTAAAGCAGAATTTTGCACTTGGAGATAAAGTCTCTTGATGTGCATGTGCAAAATTTGACATTTAATTTAAAAAGCATGGAGGCATGATGGGAAAGCTATCTCCATGTAGAGAGTGGAGAGCAGTGGTGCATTTTATTTGACATGGTGGATTTGCTTTCCTTTATTTTCATATTTTAATAAGTTCAACTCATGAAAGCATAATGAAAATAGAAAGATCAGCTATAATCAAGCTGCATGGACATTTGAAGATCTTGATTTAAAAAGCAGTTGCCTTCTTAAGTCTTTCAACAAAATTTAAATTAAACAAATGAAATTGCCTAAAACATCACTGATTCCCAAGGGAATGTAATCATGCTTAAATGCCAACACTAAATTAATCAGAAGAATAGAATGTGGAGATGAGAAATTTCATTTTAGGCAGCTTCATGTTTCATTAAAGTAAGTGGACATGGAGGGTCAGGTTAAGACTTTGCAAAGAATGATTTGAAAAGCAAAAGGCAAAGGTTTCCATCTCACAATGATGCAGCCACAAAGTCTATTCAAGCAGAGCTGAAAGACAATTCCTGTGCAGAGCAAACTCCAAAATGATCACTTTCCCCAGACATTTCTTTTTGTCTGTGCAGAATTCTGAAAAAAAATACACTAATATTTATATTACCGTGTTTATTTCTTCCAAACAGTTTAGCTTAAATTTTACATGTTCTATTTATATTGTTTATAAGCAGTTATGTTCTTTTATACTAATATGGTCTAAAAATATATACATATATATTGAATTGCTAATCAACTCATGATATTTACTTTAGAACAAGCAGAAAAAAATAACTTAGATAGGATGTTGAGTGAACAAAACAGTTTCATAATTCATTTGTTTGTTCAACAAATATTTTGACAGTCTATCTCTGCCATATACAATTCCAGATGTGTGTCATGTTCAATATACACACATACATGCATGCATGCATAGCAAGGTCTTTAAAATTAAAAGCTAAATTGTGTAGCAAAGCATAATAGAGAAATGGGAAGAAAACAGACTTGGATAGGAAGGAAAAATGCATAACTGAGAAAAAGAAACAGTCTGTGACATAACAGCAGGTATTCAAAGCAGACCGCTCTACAAACACAAACTTGCAAGAGTCGAGTTGCTCAGGTATATAGCTAACCCATACATAGTGTTAGATCATTCTAGACCAAAAGAACTGTCAGTCCAGATGATCTTGAATGGGAGTGTCCTTTTCAGGCATGTGAAGGAGTTAAAAAAAAAACAATGTGTTGAACAGAGAAGAGGCCACAGTATCAGGAGATGCAACCAGAAAGGTAGTATAGGAGGACATGAAATCTGTGAGTGGTTTTAAGAGTTTTAATTTTTTTACTTTAGGTAAAAGGGGTGTATGTCCCATGATTGAGCAGAAAAGTAAACACAAACCAGTTTGTCTAGCTACTGTCCTGAGAATAAACTAAAGGCAAGTGAAAAAAAGACAGAAGCAGAGCATCTAGTTAGAAGACTATTATAATGAGTCACATGCACGCTGCTTGTAGAGAAAAAAATCTGATAACTGGACTCTGGATTCATTTGAAGGTAGAACCAACATGTTTTCCTGTTTAACTGAACATGAAGTATAGAAAAGAGGTGAGTCAAAGATGACTTGAATGTATTTGGAATAGCAGCTTAAAGGGAGACATCAACTAAAAGATTAAGGAACTCTAAAGTCTGAGAATGGAAAGGATGAACTCAATTTTGTACAAGTTGGGTTTGAAATGCACTTGAGAAAATAATTGGATATACTATTTTGGTATAGAAAATGTAGGTCTGAAGGTACATATTTGTGATTATGAAAAGCTCACCAAATCTAGAGCACTCTCGGACTTCCCAAGAAATGCAAAACTTCTTAGTTTTCAGTCTTTCATTTTGGCCTTTGCTCTGAGCATGGCAGCTAATCTATTAAAGCCAACCACCTTATCAAATCCTGTTTTCACTTGCACCATAGTTTGTTGTTCTGCTCAGAGAACAAACCCCAATAGCCACACTTTTGGTTTTGAATGAGGGACTGTACAAATGCATTGCAGGCAGAAGTAAAAGAACAGATATCAAGCAACAAAGGGACAGCAGAACAGAAAGTCAGGTTCTTGGACAATCCAGCAGAAGCGACTGGAGCAGCCCTTCCACAGCAGGCAGGGCAGAGGTCCCAGCTGAGAGTCCCAAGCACAGTATCTTCCCACGGATGAGGCTTCCATCTTTCCACCTCCATCACAGGTATTTTTAAACCATGGAATAAACAATAGTGGGCTCTGTCAGAGTTAGATTACCTTCCACATGTTCTCAAGAAGGTCTAATTTCCTCCCTGAAACCTCTCCTGGAACCCCCAACTCTCAAGTTGGTAGTTTCTTTTTCTTTGATCAATATTGTTACATTTCTAAAATATGTATGCATGCATACTATTATATACAAATACAATATGTTGAGTCTGTTTTTTTGTTGGTGGTGTGTACATGGTTTCAAGGCTGACCACTCTGCATTGGACAAATAAGGGACCATATCCTTGGGAGCGGCTAATTCTCCTTCTCCCAAATATAGGCCATTTGTGCCTCTTTCTCTATGTCCTAGGACAAAGGGACAGCCTTTTCCAGGAAAAGTAGTCTCAGACACCTCTTGAGCTAAACACACTTAAGTATGAGACAAGGGGGTCCAAATCGCTCCCAGAGTTCACTATAAACAAGCAGAAACAGCACATGAAAATTTACTAATCTACTTTATATTACATCTATTGTTTAATGTAACCCATTTATTACATCTCCCTTTCTTGACTGTTAGAAGCCTTAGGATAAAGATTAATTTTAGTATTTTTTACATGTTCCAAAGTTCTTAATGCCTAACAATATCTAAATAGTAGTTGTATTAATTTAATATGTTGAATCAATCTGATTTATTAAAACAGAAAGTCATTTAAATTAAAAAGATAAAAACTATATTTTCATTGTTCTTATATAGCATAGGCTAAAGTTAGGTAATGATAGATAAAGTTTTATAGCATATGAATTCATCCTTCAGTTGGGAAAAACATAAAATTGTTTAGCATTTATTCTAGGTGAAGCACTTTAAAAGTGTTATCTTTATTTATTTAATGCTAAATTGAGACAACCAACCTCATTAAATAAACAAGTATACTGAATTTTAAAAACTAAAGTCCAGATTTATGGCCAATTTGAATTTGACCCAAGACCTCATCCCTCCAGTGTCATTCAGAACTCTAAGAATAATAATAAGTCCAACAAATACTAAATGACCTCTTCAGACATCTATCATAGAGACTACTGGAGAGCCCTCAATATAAGGCATCAACAGTAAACCCTTCCACCCTATTTATTCATTCAAAATCTTAGTCTATGAGGGTAACAGAAAGTTAAAGTCAGGGAAAGATGAAGGTTACAAGCTGAGAGCTCAGCCTGACTTTGTATATCCTCATATTTTACTGTTTCTTATTCAATATTCTGTGGCAAAACTGCTATCATCTCTCATAACCTGGAATCAAAATTCTAATATAAGAAACAAAATCAGGTGTATCTAGCCAGCTACAGACAATGTGTACAGTAGAATGGGAGGTGGATTTACAGTCAGATAGGTTGGACTAGAATCCCAAGTTTACCTCTTATGTAGTTATGAGACTCACAGTAATCATCTAAATGCTTTAGGCTTAGTTACTGTATCATGAAAAGGGAGAAAATAACACTTTTTCTGTCAGATCACAGAACTGTTCTGGGGATGAAAAAGGCAATAAAGGACAAAGTGCTTTGAATCTAGGAATACAATTCTAGCTTAGTTTATCTACATAGGTTTACAATGGCTTTCCTGAAATCTGATTTCTGTAATTTCTCTCCCAAGAGTATGAAAGGATGAAAGAGGACTAGGAGTTATTGCCAAGGCATCTAGGTGAATAAGGCCCAGGGATGAACAAAACGTTTAATGTAATAACTCTATAGAATGGTCTCTTAAAGCACAAAATAATCTTCTAGGCTTCAAATGGAAAGAAGAAAATTCTTAAAATGAATAAAACTGCAAAAAGCACTTACAACAGGTTATAAACATTGCTACAATTATCTGTGGGTTCTTTCATCAAGTGGTAGAATATATTTGTCCACCCTTAATATTTGTTGGCTTTGAATAATAGTACACCATGATCATAACATTTTTATGTCTCAGTCAAAGCTGTAAGAAGCTTTGTATACAGCCACCTATTCTTAAGAATCTTTGCCACCTTAATGAGATAACCCAGACACTAAAGGACATGCATGGTATGTACTCACTGATAAGAGGATATTAGCCAAAAATTACAGAATATATAGAATAAAACCCACAGACAGTAAGAAGTTTAACAAGCAGAAAGGCCCAAGTAAGGATGCTTCAATCCCACTTAAAAGAGGGAAAAAATAATCATGGGAGGCAGAAAGAAGGGAGCACCAAAGTGGAAGATGGAAGGGAGAAGGGAAAAGTGAAAATGATCAGGTATGGACTGAGAGGAGAGAAGCTCAGATGGCCAGGAGAATGAACGGAAATTTGCAATTGTGGGGGATGGGAGATGAGGGCACCCTCGAGAGAGTACCAGAGACCTGGGAGGTGAGACTCAGCATTCAATAGTGGTGACCTTAGACAAAATGCCCAACATTGGAAAGAGGGAACTCATAGAGTTCACCTCCAGTAGAGAGACAGGGCCTCAAGTGGAGGGACAAAGTTACCAGCTCGCAGTCAAAATCTCTGACTCAGAGTTATTCCTGTCTAAAAGAATTGCAGGGACAAAAATGGAGAAGAGACCGAAGGAAATGAGGTCCAAAGACCAGCCCAACTTGGTATCCATCTCATGGGGTAGCACCAAGGTCTGACACTGTTAGTGATGTTATGATGTGCTTACAGACAGGAACCTAGCGTGGCTGTGCTCTGAGAGGCTCTACCAGCAGGTGACTGAGATACTTACACCCAACCATTAGACTGAAGTCGGGGACCCCTATGGTTCAATTAGGGGAAAGATTGAAGAAGCTGAAGGGGAGGGTGACCCCATAGGAAGACCAGAAGTCTCAACTAACCCAGACCCCAGGGAACTCCGAGAGACTGAGCCACCAACCAGGCAGCATACATGGGCTGGTCCAAGGCTCCCCAGCACATAGATAGCACAGAACAGGACTTCTTCCCAATCTGGCCTTAGTGGTAAAAGATGAGCCTAACCCTCTAGATTGAGGCCCCAGGAAAGGGGGAGGCCTGGTGAGGGAGAACACCTTCTCAGAGGCAAGTGGGAGGAGGAATGGGATAAGGAACTGTGGGAGGAAAGACCATGGGGGGAAACAGCTGGGATGTAAATAAAATAAACAAAACGAAATAGTAAAAAAAAAAAATCTTTGCCACAATCAACATAAGAGTCTCTGATAAGAACAGACCATATGAAACTAAGATAATTTTTCCCAACATCATCTTAGAACACCCAACCTCCAGCCAACCTACCTCCTATACACTCATGAGAGAATATAGCCACAATCAACAAAGCCTGGTCCCATCTGATCAATCCCATACTTAATTACTATCCCAATGATCATGCCTTCATCACATAGTTGTTGTTTAAAATAAAGCTAAGTTTGTAGGAAATTTGTTACGTGGCAAGTATTGACTGGTAACAACTAAGCCTGAGAAGGAAATTTTCAGTGGTATGCATGTTATTACTATACCTATTCCATTCTGTCTCTAGAAATTTTAGATCTGCTAGCCAGGGAAGTTGGCTTGGGAACAATCATGAAGAAACTTCTTTTACTTCTGAACTCACGAGCTCAGATTAGTCATGTGAGGAAGTCTGAAATGTTCGTTGTACCTGCTCACAACTCAACCTCTAAGGAAGAGCAGAAATAAACCAGTGAGGCAAGAACTGAGAAGCAGTAGATTCCATGGGAGCCGAAAGCTTCCTGGAAAGAAATGCAATACTTCATCCTTTGATGACCCATTCACTTGGATGGGAACTCAGCACAAACACTAATCTCACAATGTAATGAAGCAGAGCCCATTTTCTGCCTACCCAGTGGAAAGTGAAATTGCAGTGTGCCTGCATTGTAAATCAAAATGCCTTCCTAACCTTGCTTGTTAACAACAAATGTATAATTTCCATTTTGCCACCATTTCTCTAGAGTTCATGCATTAAAAAGATTACTTATATAATATTATGATTTATTCAAATTCATTATGAAGACTCCCCAGAGCCTGCTGAGCTTCCTTGTCTAAACAAATTTTTATAAGTAATAAAGTTTAGATCATTTTTAAATTCTATTTTTTATTATTTAATCTGTTTTTCACAGTCCAGTCCTTATCTCCCTCCCAATTTGCCTTCTGACTGTTCCTCATTCCATCCCTCCTCGCCTGTCACCAAGAACATGTCCTCATCACCCCACCCCCATCCCACCTCCACCCCACCAGACCTTCCCACTCCCCAGGGCCTTAACTCTCTCCAGGGTTAAGTGCAACTTATCTCACTGGGGCCAAACCAGGCAGTCCTCTGCTGTATATGTTTTGGAGGCCTCATATCAGCTGGTGTATGCTGTCTGAAAGGACATTTTTTGAAAGGACATTTGTGATAAACAAGATTGGACCTGTCCAAATAATACAGAAAAAAAAAAACCTTTCTATTGGTTAGAAGCCAATGGTTTGGCTTGATATACTTTTGCTGTTTAACCTATGTCACATAATATCTTCTGCCCTGGGGGATTATATATTGTTCAGGCTGGTGTTCTGCTCACTATACCATATAACTCATAAAGACTATTCATCTCTCTAGAAAAAACAATCCAAACTATGACCTAAACCTTAATTCCAACCTAAAACCTGAGTGTGTACATGTGGATGATATTAACACATATGATCAGTTCCAGGCTGCAGTAATAAAAGGAAACAGTCCAATTAAATGATTCATGTGCATTTTGGGTTTCTCATTGACTGTAAGAAATATAAAACTATGTTTACACTGCATTTTAGCTTATTAAGTGTTTAATAGCAGTGTCTAAAAACCAATGTGCATCCCTTAATTTAAAAACACATATAGTGCCTTTCAGTTTCCATCTGTGCCTGGGAGCTAACCCTGTGCTATAGCCATCTGCACCCCGATCCCAACCAGAGGAAGCTTGCCCCCCAGGAGCATTGACATACCCAAGCTTACAGGCTCCAGTCAGAGACAGTCAGGCCAGTTAACACCAAAGATAACCAGATGGTGAAAGGTAAGCACAAGAACATAAGCAACAGAAACCAATGCTACTTGGCATCATCAGATGCCAGTTCTCCCACCACAGCAAGTCCTGGATATCCCAACACACCAAAAAAGTAAGATTCTTATCTAAAATCAGACTCCACAATGATTGATGATAGAGGACTTTAAAAAGGACACAAATAACTTCCTTAAAGAAATACAGGAGAACACAGGTAAACAGGTATGAACGCTTAAAGAGGAAATACAATAAATCCCTTAAAGAATACAGGAAAACACAATCAAAGAGGTGAAGGAATTGAACAAAATTGTCCAGGATCTACAAAATGGAAATAGAAATAATAAAGAAATAACAAAGTGAGACAACCCTGCACAGGTCAGACCTACGCCCTCTGCATATGTATGGTTGGTAGCTTGGACTTCTTGTGGTACTCCTAACAATGGGAATGGTTATGTGTCTGTAAGCTTAGATTTTTCAAAACCTACACTAACAAAGGTTCTCAAATGCTTGGACACCCCTCCAAGCCCACTGTCCAAAGGTAGGGGAAAAAAGATGGAAAATAGGACAAGGGGATGTGGACCTATTTAGAAATAGTTCTTTGGGGTGATTCCAATCTCCATTGTCAGGATACCAGAAATCCAGTTCATTAGTGTCAGGATACCAAACATAAATCAGCAGCAATGGCATGATCCAGTGGAAACAGCTAGGTCTCCACCTAATCAATATGAGTCAGTCAGGACTCCAGGAGAAGTTCTTTACCATGCCTCTCTCAACAAAGTGAAGACTCAAGACCCAAGACCAATGACTACAAAGCTAGCTATGCAAGCACTCTGTCACTTTGTGTTGAGTCCTATTTATACTCTCTCCAAACATCACATGTCCTCCCATGGGTCTTGCTTCAGCAAAACATCTCATGAGTCTGCATCATATGACATAACCAAAAATGCACACTCATGTTTCTGACTCTTTTGCCTGCTTTGAGGGACTCTTTTCCTCCTACTGTTTTGCTTTGTCCAGCTTTAATGTAAGGGGAGGTGCCTAGTCTTATTGCAATTTGATATGCCATCTTTGATTGATGTCTCTTGGAATCCTACCCCTTTCTGAAGAGAAAATGAGGAGGAGTGAGTCTGGAAGAGAGAAGAGGTAAGAGAAGGGATCATGGGAGAAGTGGACAGAGGGAAAATTATGGTCCGGATATAATATATGAGAGAAGATTAAGTTAAAATTTTTGAAAAATAGCAAATAAAATCCTGCAACATATGCAAAGAATAGCACTGGGTACAATGTTCTATGTTCCACAGAAATATAAGATTTGACATTGGAAAATCAAGACAATATACAATAATAATCAGAGTAAAAAGCAGTGTGAGATAATGTTCAATATATAAAATAAGAAGAAAATTTTAGAAATACTTGTATCAAAATGTTTTCAATAACCATCATTGGTTGGTGAGCATGTGAGAAATATTTTGTAGTTTTTCTATACTTCTTAAGCTTACAAAGATATGTGTACCACACAACAACTCTATGGGTGCTTGTGTTTATGTATCATGAATACTACATTTGATTATTGCTTAGGTAAAAGCTGAGAGGACACACTAACTGGTCTGTTTAGAATGATGCATACAAAGAAAAAAGAAAAAATGCCTCCATAAGATTGTGCTGTAGGCTAGCCTGTAGGGCATTTTCTTAACAAGTAATTGATGGGGAATGAACTAGCACATTGTGAATAGTGCTATCCCTGGACTGATAGTCCTGAGTTCTATAAGAAACCAGACCAAAGGAAGAAAAAGAAAAAGAAAAAGAAAGCAGACTAATCTGAATAAGTCATGAGGAGTAAGTCAGTAAGCAGCAACCTGCCATGATCTCTATAACAGCTCCTACCCCCAGGTTCCTACTCTATTTAGGTTCAGTGTGTCTGCTTTTTGTGGTCTTTAATTCACTTGAACTTGTTTTGTGCATGGTTATAAATATGGATCTATTTGCATTCTTCTACATACAGATATCCAGTTTGACCAGCACGATTTGTTCAAGATGCTGCCTTTTTTCCAGTTGTGCATTTTGGGCTTCTTCTATCAAAAATCAGGTATCCATAGGTATGTGAATTTATGTCTGGGTCTTCAATCCAATTTCATTGATCAATGTGTCTGCTTTTATGCCAATAGCATGAGGTTTTTATTACAGTAGTACAACTTGAAATCAGAGATGGTGATAATTCCGAACGTTCATTTATCATTCAGGATTGTTTTAGCTATCCTAGGGTTTTCTGTTTGACCTGTTTTTCTGTATCAAGTTAAGAATTGTCCTTTCAAGGTGTATATTTAATTGTGAGAAGAAGAGAAGAGAAAGTGGGAACAGCACTCAACACATTGGCACAGGAGAAAACTTTCTGAACAGAACATCAATAGAACAGACACTAAGATCAACAATTAATAAGTGGGGTCTATCCTGTCCCTAGAAATGTTGCTGGTGTGGCTGCTGTGTCATATGTGTATTAGTAGATGGCAGAGAGGAGAAAGGCTATGTCTATGCTCATTGCTCTGACATATGAACATCTGAATGATGAGTACCCTAAAATTCTCTGTAGCAGAAGCCAAGGGCTTTATACCACATCACAATGAACATTTACAACAAAGAAGTATGAACAAGGGTATAGTGTGAGACATACTTTGGCACATTACAGCTTCCACAACAGGATTTTTTTCTCTGTTGAGGGGAGATTGCAAGGGTGAAAGGCAGGATAGGGTAGGACATGAGTGGGTTTGTATGCATTATGTGAAATTACCCCCAAAAAAACAATAAAAAGTTAAAAAATAAAATAAATGAAATCTCGTGAAACTAAAAACTTTCTGGAAGACAAAGGACACTGTCATTAAGACAAAATAGCAGCCTATAGAATGGAAAAAGATTTTCACCAACTTCACATCTGATAGAGCCCTAATATCTAAAATATATAAAGAACTCAAGAAACTAAATATTAAAAACCAAATAATCCAGTGAAAAGGGAGTATAGATCTAAACACAGAATTCCCAGTAGAGGAATTGCAAATGACTGAAAAGCACTTAAAGAAATGTTCAACATCCTTAGTCATCAGGGAAACACAAACCAAAATAAACTCAGAGATTCTATCTTAAATCATTCAGAATGGCTAAGACTAACAACACAAATAACAGCTAACACTGGTGAGGATGTGTAATGAGAAGAACACTTCTCCATTGCTGATGGGAGTGCAAACTTGTACAACCACTATGAAAATCAATATGGCAGCACCTCAAACACAAATAGTAATCAATTTTTCTCAAGACGATTCTTGGAGATATACCCAAAGGAGACTTCTATCTTAATACAAGGACACTTGCTCAACTATGTTCATTGCATCTTTATTCATAATAGCCAGAAAATGGAAACATCCTAGATGTCCCTCAACTAAAGATTGGAAAAAGAAAATGTGGCACATTTACACGATGCAGTAATATTCAGTAGTTAAAGCAAAAATAACATCATGAAAATTACAGGCAAATTAATACAACTAGAGCAAAAAAAAAAATCCTGAGTTAGGTAACCCAACCCCAAAAGACAAATATGGTATGTATTCACTAATAAGCAGGTATTAGCTATTAAATCAATGATAATGAGGCTAAAATCCACAGACCCAGAAGATTAAGTAAGAAGGAGAAGTCTATGGAGATGCATGGGTGTTCCTGGGAAGGAGAAATAGAATAGATTCTGTGGGTGTACTGGGGGTGGGAATGGGAGGGATCAGGTGGGCTGGCGAAGGTCAATGAGAGTGAGTGCAGGGAGATGTGGCTAGAATTACAGGAACTTTGGGGAGCTGTGCAGAAACCCAGTGCAGTGAAAATTCCCTGGAATCTCTTAAGGTCATCCTAATGAGAACTCCCAACAATAGGGCTATGGTGTCTCAAAATGCCGTCTTTTGTTGCCAGGTGAGTCTACCAATGTCCTTACTAGGTTGCATTCAGTTGAGTTGTTGGCCAATGGACTACATGGAAAAACCCAAACAACTTGAG
>JADRCD010158254.1:0-20152 GCA_019843815.1 Montemys delectorum
AGAGAGAGAGAGAGAGAGAGAGAGAGAGAGAGAGAGAGAGAGAGAGAAGGTCTCCCAGGGAGCTACTGATCATGGTCTAAAATTCATCAATAATACAATGAGATAAGAAGATAAAACTGAGTACAATTCTCAGACCACAGCTGGAAGTAGCAACCCAGTAGGAGGAACATTATCCTAAGTGGAGGCAAAAGAGTCAGAGACATATTCCACTCAACTTGTTTGGAGTTACGCAAGGATACAAAACTACATGATCATAAGGTGCATGCAAAAGACCTAGCTTAGATCAATACAGAGTCTCCATTTATCCCTTCAGTTCCTGTTAGCCCCATGAGCTCTGTTTAGTTGATTCTACAGGCAGTGTTCTCATGGCATCCTTGACCCCTCTGGCTTCTACAATCACTTTTCCTCTTCTGCTGGATTCCACAGGCTCTGTTTGTGTTTGGCTGTGAGTGTCTGTACCTGCTCCCATCTGTTGCTGGATAACACAATTCTGATAATAATTAGACTAGACACCAATCTGTGAATATAACAGACTAGCATTAGGAAGTACTTCACTGATTTTTTTCAGTAATATTTGGCTCCGTCCTGGATCTCATAGCTGTCCTGTCTCTGGTTCCTGGACATTCAGGAAGTGTCAAGGCCTAGACTTTCTCTAGAGTTGTGGACCAAAAGTTGGACCAGTCATGGGTTGTCTACTCCCACAAGTTCTGTTACACAGTTGCTATAGCATGTCTTGATACCAGAGAGAATGTAGGTCAAAGGTTTTGTGGCTAGGTTGATGTCCCAGTCCTATCACTAGGTACCTGGTTCTATTCATGGTTATAGAAAATGGACATTTCAATCTTTGTATCCTCTATTACTAGGAGATTTGCTAGGATCACTCTTATGGAATCTAGAGGTTTCTACTATACTAGGTTTCTAAATCCCCTCAGTGTCTCCCAATTCCAGTAATTTCTTACATTACTTTCTCTTGTCCTCTCCTAACCCTACATGAACTCTCCCATCTCTACCTGCTTCAAGTAGTCCCACCATTGTGGAAATCTATTCAATTTCCCCTGAATGGAAGGATCCATGTGTTCCCCTGAGTCTTCCTTGTAACTTAGCCTTTCTACATCTATGTATTATAGCATGATTGTCCCTTTATTAACAGCTGATATCCACTTATAAGTGAGTATATAACATGTTTGTATTTCTGGGTCTGGGTTACATTATTCAAGGTGATTTTTTTTCTAGCTCCATTCATTTTCTACAAATATCATGATGTCATTGTTTTAAAGAGCTTAGTAATAATCTATTCTGTAGATGCATCATAATTTCTTTATCCATTCTTCAGTTGAGGGACATCTAGGTTGTTTTCAGTTTCTGGTTATTATAAATAAAGTTGCAATAAAACATAGTTAAGCAATTGTCCTTGTGGTAGAAAGGAGCATCCTTGTCCTTTGGTTATATTCCCAGTAGTGGTATAGTTAGGTCTTGAGGTAACTTGACTCCCAGTGTTTTTAGGAGCTACCATATTGATTTCCATAGTGGCTGTATGAGTTTGCACTCCTACAAACAATGGAGGAGTGTTTTCCTTGCTCCACATCCTTGTTAGCATGATCTGTCACTTGTAATTTTGTTCTTAGTCATTCCAACAGTAGTAAGATGAAATCTCAAAATACTTTTGATTTGTATTTCCCTGATGGCCTGATCCTATTTATTTAGGATGTCAAGTATTTATTTAGATTTTCTCAGCCATTTGAGATATCTCTATTGAGAATTCTGTTTATCACTCTACTCTTTTTATTAATTGTGTAATTTGGTTTATTGATGTCTATTTTCTTCTGTTCTTTATGTATTTTGGATATTAGCCCTTTTGAATGTGGGGATAGTGAAAATGTTTATTCCAATTCTGTAGGCTGCCATTTTGTCCATTGATAGTATATTTTCAGGTTCCTAAGTTTCCATTTATTGATTATTGTTTTTAGTGGCTATGCTCTTGTTCCATTCAGGAGGTTTTCTATGCCTGTAAGTTCACAGGTATTCCCCACTTTCTCTTCTATTAAGTTCAGTGTATCTGGTTCATTTTGAGATCTTTGATCCACTGTAAATGTAACTTTTTTTTCTAGTTGTAATTGTCATCTCATAGGCTTACTGCTGAATAAGCTTATTCTTTTTAGTTCTTTCTGAACTCTGGATGGCTGGTTCAACTTAGCTATTCTGGCTCAAACTCCTCTCCAAGCTGACTGATTCAAACTGGCTTCTCTAGGCTTCTCACTGAATTGCTCTGCTTGACCTTCAACTAATTCTGGCAATTTATTCTAATCTTCTGGCTTCATCTTATTCTCTGGCTTCAACTGCCTCTACTGACCTGTACTGCATGAACTACACAAATAAAAGTTACTAATGGGCTAGGGTGGTGGCGTCTTTAATCCTAGTGCTTGGGAGGCAGAGGCAGGCAGATTTCTGAGTTTGAGGTCTGCCTGGTCTACAGAGTGAGTTTCAAGACAATCAGGGTTATACAAAGAAACCCTGTCTCAAAAAAAAAAAAAAAAAAAAACAACAACAACAACAAAAAAAAACCCTACAACAACAACAAAAAGAAGTTACTAGTGAACTCAACTGCCCTCAACTACATTGCCTGAATTGCATTGATTGAATTGAATTAACTTAACTGTACTGCACTGTCTGAAATCAACTGAGCTGCCCTCACTGAATTTTCCTCCACTTCTGACTCACTCTAAGCTGGTCTTAAGCAGTGTTTCTTTTCTGCTTGTTCTAATGAGAGTTAGGTATATCCTATCTCTGACTCCTTCTGTCAAATCTTTTCCTGATTTGTCACATTGTCTGTTCTTCAATTAGACATCAATTTCAGACTTGGTTGCTTTCTTCTACAAAATAACTTTACCTTCTTTTGGGAATAAAGGTGTGTACTAAGGGCTTGTCTATACTCCAGCCAGAGAGACTAAAGATGTGTCACTCCAGCCAGATTATATAGACTTGGAGGTCTTTGGATGGAATCTTTTGCCAGAGAAGACATGTTGCTGGATTAACATTTCTCTACAATCCATGTACACTTGATTTTTATGGAGAGCAGTAAATATGGATCCATTTGCATTATCTTATATCCTGATATCCAGTTAGACCAGCACCATTTGTTTGAGAAGCCTTCTTTATACCACTGTGTATTTCTGGATTCCTTATCAAAACTCAGCTTTCCATAAGTATGTGGATTTATATATGGAATTTCTATTCAATTCCATTGATCAACTTGTTTTCACAACAATATCATATGTTTTTTTTATTTTTATAGCTTTGTAGTACAGCTTGAAATCAGATTGACGATATCCTGAATGTTCTTTAATTGTCCAGGATTGTTTTAGCTATTCTAGATTTTCTGTTTATCCTTATGAAGTTGAGTATTATCCTTTCAAACTATATAAAGAATTGTGTTAGAACTATGATGCGGAGAGTGTTGAATCTGTAGATTGCTTTTTGTACAATGGCTATTGTTGCTATGTTAATCCTACCAATCCATGATCATGGGATATCGTTCCATTTTCTGATATCTTCTTCAATTTCTGGCTAGTTGCAGGGGGGGGGGGCAGAAGGTAGATAGAAAATAGAATAAGGTGAGTGGTATATGGCAATATGAAAATAAAATCTAGTCTATAGCAGTACTCTGGTGTTCTATTCTCAATTCTGACCACATGTTACTTGAGAGAACATGCTCAGTCCTTTCTCTATAGTCCTTAAAGAAGATTTTCCAAAATTATAGGAGCTTCCATCTAGTTATCTTACTGTGGACACCATTTCTCTGCCCTGAAAAAGCTTATTTTCCCCAAGCTGCTGCACCAACTGTTTGGGCCTAAGTTTGCTTCCAGTCCACACAGACTTCACTAAAAGGAAGACCTCCTGGAGCCTCTATTCATGTTGTCAGAAGCCAACCAACTGAAATGTTGCATTATTTTTTATTAGAATATGAGCTTAAATTCATTGCTCTTCGAAACACACAACTTGTCCTACATAGGCATTTTTACTTAAAGATTAGGCCTGTTTGGCCATTTGCAAGTTTCATTTGCAAATTATAATTTTTTCTAAATAAATATTGTGCTGTTTAGGATAGATGCATGTAAATAACATTGGGGATTTTAAATAAAATATTTTTGTTGTAAATTCATTTGCTACTTTCTCTACTTTCCTTCTACTTATACAAGAGCAAGTTGTGGGCAGAGAAAGAAAACAGATTAGGTAATATGTGAGGCATAAGCAGCCATTCCAGATAAACTCAGGGAAATCCTCCTTTTGTCTTTGATAATGGCGTGGATCCCATTTGTGTGGAACACTAGAGTGCATTTAGATTAAGTGTTCTCTTCAGCTTGGTTCATAAGCTCTTGAAGATCCTGAGAGCAGGGAACTGAATGATGCCAGGCAGCTTATCCTGAGCTTTGGAGAGATTATCCCCCAAGTTCGCTGGCAGGCCTGCAGAAGGTGACCTGCCTGTTATCTCAGACCGCTCCACACTGGGGAGATCATCAGCACCATTATGGCCCTTGCGCCTGTAAATGCCTTTAAGCAGCTTTAGATTCAAGATATACAGCATGGGCCTCTAGCAGGAAATTGCATCGGCATGGTTTCTTGGCTAGGCCTTGTTTAGAAACATTGCTCACATCTTTGAGTTTGATAGGGAAATAGCAGCTGTTTTGGGATCATTTGGCCATCTGTTCTTTATTGCTTATATTATTAACATTTACCAGGGCTAATTGGTATTTTGAAGTGACTAAGATAATTGATCAAGAAATATCCAACTATGTTTATCAGGATGCTTGTTTTTAAAATGCCAGAGGCAGTAAGTTACTTAGTGTTGTCACAACACTGACACTGAGTCTACCTGCCCAAAGTTGCTTTCTTTCTTTAAATTTCAGTATAATTTAATTTAATCAAATTCCTTCACAGTCCCAGCAATAAGAATCCCCAGCAAAGCCAGGCAGTGGCGACGCATGCCTTTAATCCCAGCACTTGGGAGGCAGAGGCAGGCAGATTTCTGATTTCGAGGCCAGCCTGGTCTACAGAGTGAGTTCCAGGACAGCCAGGGCTACACAGAGAAACCCTGTCTTGAAAAAACAAAAGAAAACAAAACAAAATAGTATTTCAGAGTCCTAAAGTTTTAAACTTGTTATTCATTTTTTATTATTATTATATTACTTTGGTAGTTTGGCAGTTTCTGAGAGGTTAAAATGATACTTAATACTTTTCAATGTGAATTTTTGTTGGTGAGTATTCATTGTCTATAGTATGGGTTTTGTAAAGACATTTCATACAAGTATATCATGCAAGTATATTTTGACTATATGTTCCCCACAGTCATTTTTGTTCCAGTCTTCCCTTCTTTTATTCCTATTCATTCTGCTAGATAGTTCCTTACACACACACACACACACACACACACACATACACACACATACACACACACACACACACACACACACGTACATATATGAGCCTAAGTACCTACATAAAATCTAGAATCCACAATTGGTAGAAACATGACATTTGTCTTTCTGATTCTGTGAGTATAATATGATTTCCAGATGCATCTATTTTCCTGCCAATGAGATAGAATGGATACAGGGAATGTGACAGGTGTATTTAATGAAGTTTGACTTAGCCATAAAAGGAGTAGAATTGTGTGAGATAGTTTATAATTTTTCCTACTCACATCATCTGTAAAATGCTGAATAATGACTGGAGTTTAATAAATGCTCCTTGAGTTGTGGATATACAACTATATTGTGGGCCAATTCTAAGTAATAAAATAATGGCAGAGCTTCTGTCTTGGACTTGAGTGGTGAAAATTGTAAGAATTGCTGGTTTATACAACTAACATTTATTGAAATCTTCCTAAATATGGCTATTTTGCTTGAATTGCTGCAATATCTCTCATCTTTTTTGTGTGTAGTCTTTCTAACACTTTCATTCTACACACTACTATAGTCATATCATCTACACATAGATCATCATTCTGTAATATAAATTCTTTTTGTATTATTACTTCTTAAAACATTTTTAATTCTCTGTACATCTCAAGTGAAGTGTAGATGTAGTGGCCAAATTTCATTATGATACATTTGTGTGTATCTGTATGTTTTTAATCACAGGGTCTTATACCTCATGCTTCTGTAAGGGTTCTTGTGGTATAGACTTGATCCGCCTCTTTATTTATCTGAAAATAAGCCTACATGTCCATAAAAAGCTGGCAAAAATCTCCTATCCTTGCCTGGTTTGTTCTAATCATCCTGTATTCTCAGTGTATTAGTTTCCTCTCTTGAGGCTGTGTTATTTGAGCCATTGTTTACTCTTTTGTTGTGCTTAAATTCCTGGATGTCAAAATTTCATCTTCTCTTTACTTCTGGAGTATTCACTGATTCAGACATTTAGTGGCTTTCCAATAAAATTTATATACATATATGTATGTATATATATCAGCATCATTGTTAACTCACAATCCTTTTAAGATATTATAAGTTTAAAGTGCTCATAAACTGCACCCCATCATTCAGTTCTTACACTCACATTTGGATGCACTCACTCTCTTTTTTCTTTATTGTGCATGTCACCTAATGCTTGTAAGAAGGAATGATATCAAGACCCTTTCGATCTGGGGTCCAGCTCAGAGATGAGGTGCCGACATGGGTACTTCACACCTAGAAAATTCACTGAAATTGTAAATGAATCTTTAAAAGATCTCTGAGATGTCAGTGCTACAGATATGCTCATTTCACTAGGAGCACATCAGAAGCATAAAGAAATTATGCACATCTTCAATGTTTGACTCCCCTGAGTAGTGGATTCTTGATTTGAACCCATCTCACCTGACTTTCTAGCCAATATTCAGCTTGTCATACTGCATCTCACATACAGTACTCTATCCGAACAGAAGAGTAAACTTACATTAAAACAAAGTAAATATGATTCTAAAATGTCTTAGTCTACATTATAAGAGCTAAGGCCATTGATACTTAAGTTATTGTTATGTAAGTAAATAGGCAGAGAATCCAACATAAATCTTTTCTTGGACACATGGAGCCTACAACACAGGAAAGGACTTTGAAGAGGATTGATGTCATTTTAACCAGTAGAATCATAATAATGCCTTAGATCTACAGATTTTATGGCAGGATCATTACAAGATGAAGGTCACTAAAGTAGATATGATGAAAGATATTAAAGGGCTGAGAAAATGGTCAAATTCTATACAAAAAATTTAGACTCCATTTTAGATTTTTTTAAGATACTTTGAAAACAGTAAAATATATTTGACCTATTATGCATGCTGGGACCATTTCAGAGCACAAAGATATTAGGACCACAGAGTCCATTAAGAGACAGTTTCAATATCCAGGTATAAAGCAAACAATGAGATAAATATCAATGTGGACTGGTATCTAGGAGTTGTTGTAAGGTGGACTAAAGATTCTATAGGATTTCAGCATCACAGTATATGGTACTTAGGGTAACATAGGAATAGAGGAAGGAGCATCCTGTGAAGAGTTACAGAGCTCCTGGAGTTCCAGAGACTTTAGCTACTTTATTATAACTGATTGAAGACATTTCCTATCATCAGAGAGACATATTGTAACCATAGTAACCCCATTTATTTTTATTGAAATGTACTTATATTGAAGCTGATTCCAAAGGTTTTGTGACAATCCATAGTAACAATGATAGGTTTTTTGTTTTGAAAAATAATATTTTCTTGTCAAAAATGGTAGACTCAAATTATTTATCATTTTCTTCTTATGGAAATTTTACTTCTTTTTTGTTGCAATTTCTTTATCACACGGGTGGCCTGTAAATTAAACCTAGTGTTCATCAATCTGGAAACCACAAAAATTCATTGGGTTGAACTACAGAAATCAAGAAGCTACAAAAGAGATTGAAATAAGGTGTTTAGGATAATAGAGAAGAGAATCAACTAAGATATAATTTTATCATGATGGTTATAAACTTCTTGATTATAAAGACTATAAATTTATTACATTTCTATGACCTCCCTTGTTAGCTCACAAGCACATGAGGACTAAGTAAGAAGCAACCTTTTTATGAAGTAGAATATGACTGTATATTTTTTATTAATCTCTTTTCATTATAATTTAAATATAGAGTGAACTGTTGATAATCATTTAATCATATGAGTAAAGACTCTAAAAAAAGAGAAATGATTTTAAGATAATTTTTCTGATTGCAATATAATGAATAAAAATAATACATATTACATATGTATTACATATAATAATAATATATAATATAATAATAATACATAAAAATAATACATATATATCTGTGTCATAATTATAATTTTATTATTGGTGTATATGATATACTATTTATTTATTATACATAAATGTGCATTTCTGCTCTCATTACACACACACATGTTGATATACTTTAAACTATTTCTATTATTTAAGTATTGAAACAAATTGAGACTATCACATATGACCCTTGTATTTAAATAATTTCCACCTCCTCCCTTTATAATTTCTACCCTTCTCAAATTCTATATTTACCAATATATGTCACATATATGCATATATATTAATACAACCCTCTTAGATTTAGTATTGTTCATATGTTATAGTTGATAAAGGCTTGTCTTGGTTAACAAACAGATAGGCTTGTCTCAGAAGCAAAACAAAGCAAAACAAAACACAAGAAAATAAAGAAAATCCCTACTCTCCCTTTCAGCAACTATTAGTTGCTTGTAGCTTTTTACCCATGGGTAGGTTTTTGTGAGATTTTTTTCCATCTATGTTGGTATGTCAATGGAGGTTGTCATTGTTCAGGTCCTTTTTAGTCAAGTATATTTCTGAGAGTTTACAGGCACAGCTCTGATTTCATATATAAAAGACACAATCTTCTAGCAGACATCCTGATCTTTGGGTACAACAATTGTTCTGGATCCTCTTTGTTGACATTTGTGATCCTTATAAATGGAAGATGTGTTATAAATGTATATATTGGGATTGAGTATGCCAACCTTTTGTTCTCGACATTTTGATCAGTTGTTGATTTCTGCAATGGACTCTATTGTGAAGAAAGTTTCTTAGATTAGGGGGTCACTACAATTCTCTATGGGAGAAGGGCAAGTATTTAGAATGCCCTTAGAAACCTCTACTGGTTTCTTTGTAAAAAATCCGTAAGTGTATGGGTTTATGTCTGGGTCATAGATTCTATTCCATTGATCAACCTGTCTGTCTCTGTACCAATCCTATGCAGTTTTTAATCACTGTAGTATAATTTGAGGTCAGGGATGGGGATTCTCTCAGAAGTTCTTCTATTGTTAATAATTGTCTTTGCTATCCTGGGTTTTTTGTTTTCTCATATGAAGTTGAAAATTGTTCTTCCTATGTCTGTGATGAATTGAGTTTGAATTATTATGGGGATTGCATTGAATCTGTAGATTGCTTTTGGTAAGATGACCATTTTTACTATGTAAATCCTACTGATCCATGAGCATGGGAGATTTTTCCATCTTCTGAGGTCTCCTTCTATTTCTTTCTTGAGAGACTTGAAGTTCTTGTATACAGATCTTTCACTTGCTTGGTTAGAATTACACTGAGACATTTTATATTACTTGTGGCTATTGTGAAGGGTGTTGTTTTCCTAATTTCTTTCTCAGCTTGCTTATCATTTGTATGAAGGAATGCTACTTATTTGTTTGAGTTAATTTTATATCTAGTCACTGCTGAAGTTGTTTATAAGCTGTAGAATATTTTAGGTAGAATCTTTGAAGTTGCTCATATATATTATCATGTCATCAACAAATAGAGATACACTGACTTCTTCCTTTCCAATGTGTATCCCTTTGATCTTCTTTTGTTGTCTAATTGTTCTAGTTAGAACTACATACAGTAGAAAAAAAAGAAAGTATCTTCACCAAATGATGCTGGTCTAATTGGCAGTTTGCATATAGAAGTATGTAAATTGATCCGTATTTATCATCTCGTACAAAGCTCAAATCCAAGTGGATGAAGGACCTCAACATAAAACCAGATACCCTGAATCTAATAGAAGAGACATTGGAGGATAGGCTTGAATACATTGGCACAGGGGGAAGCTTCCTGAACAAAGCACTGATGGCTCAGGCTCTGAGATGAACAATTGACAAATGGGACCTCATAAAACAGAAAAGCTTCTGTAATGCAAAGGACACTGTCCATAGGATGAACGAGCCAAGTACAGATTGGGAAAAAAATCTTCACTAACCCTACATCCAATAGAAGGATAATATCTAAAATGCATAAAAATCGAGAAGTTAGACTTAGAGCAGACTTTGGGCTCAAGCTCCACAGCCAGTCCCACAACACCCAGAGGAAGCTCCACTCCCATGTACTCTGACACACCTAAGATCTGAGGTGAGGAGGAACCAACATCTGTCTCAACATTGGGAGTAACTGGGACCAGTGGGACCAGGCACAAAGGAACTCTGCCAGCCCAGTGACTCGAGTTCCTTCCGGTCTGTCTGGGTTGGTGTCCTGAGCAGATCTTGGGCACAAGCTCTGCAGCCAGTCCCACAACACCCAGAGGAAGCCCCACTCCCAGGTGACCTAACAAGCTCAGGATCACAGGATCATAGAATCACAGGATCACAGACACACCTTGACTCTGAGGAATTCTGACACAACCAGGATCACAGGAAGGACAGGCTCCAGTCAGATTTAGCAAGGGCAGGTAGCACTAGAGATACCCAGATGGTGGGGGGCAAGCATAAGAAAATAAACAACACAAACCAAGGTCACTTGGCATCATCAGAACCCAATTCTCCTACCACAGCAAGGCCTGGACACACCATTACACTGGAAAAGCAAGATTCAGATATAAAATCAGTTCTCATGGTGATGATACAGGACTTTAAGAAAAACATAAATAGCACACTCAAAGAAATACAAGAGAACACAGATAAACAGCTAGAAGCCCTTCAAGAGGAAACACAAAAAACCCTTAAAGAACTACAGGAAAACACAATCAAACAGGTGAAGGAAATGAGCAAAACCATCCAGAATCTAAAATTGAAAATAGAAACAATAAAGAAAACAGAAAGAGAGACAACCCTGGATATACAAAACCTAGGAAAGAAATCAGGAGTCATAGATGCAAGCATCACCAACAGAATACGAGAAATAGAAGAGAAAATCTCAGGGGCAGAAGACACCATAGAAAATATTGACACAACAATCAAAGAAAATGCAAAAAGCAAAAAGCTCCTAACCCAAAACATCCAAGAAATCCAGGACACAATGAGAAAACCAAACCTAAGGATAATAGGTATAGAAGAGAGAGAGATTCCCAATGTAATGGGCCTTCAACAAAATAATAGAAGAAAACTTCTCTAACCTAAAGAAAGAGATGTCCATGAACATACAAGAAGCCTATAGAACCCCAAATAGACTGGACCAGAAAAGAAATTCCTCCTGACACATAATAATAGAAACACCAAATACACTAAACAAAGAAAGAATTTTAAAAGCAGTAAGGGGGAAAGGTCAAGTAACATATAAAGGCAGGCCTATCAGAATTCTGCCAGACTTTTCACCAGAGACTATGAAAGCTAGAAGATCCTGGGCAGTTGTCATACAGACCCTACAAGAACATAAATGCCAGCCCAGGCTACTCTACCCAGCAAAACTCTCAATTACCATAGATGGAGAAAACAAGATATTCCATGAGAAAACAAAATTTACACAATATCTTTCCACAAATCCAGCCCTACAAAGGATAATAGACGGAAAACATATACATAAGGAGCAAAACTACACCCTAGAAGAAGCAAGAAAGTAATCTTTCAACAAATCCACACAAACCTAATTCCACCTCTTACAACAAAAACAACAGGAAGTAACAATTACTTTTTCTTAATATCTTAATATGAAAATGCATGTTAACAACATATCCTAATCGATTGAAATCCAATAATATGAGGAATTAGAAGTTTGTTGTCATCCAATGGTCTCTCTAATTTGGTAACTGGAGAAATAGGTCCAATATTGTACAATCTATATACACTTTCAGCTTGTTTGTTTGTGACAGTGTCTGACTGTGTACAACATAAAGGTCTTGAAATCTTGCTTCTCCTATCTCAGCCTCTCTATTAGTAGTATTGTTTATTTCATGCCTTTATATTATACTATGGTTTTTCAGAACAGCTTATATATTTCAAAAGTATTTATATACCCAAAAGAAACATAGATGATTAACTAGGGAGGTTGCTTGTAAGAGAACAACAAAGAGTGAGACTGAATGCTTTGCTTGACGCTTGTAACTCTTGTATCAAGTTTGAAGAAGAGGTCTTTATAAGTTACTCTTTCTCTGAGATCAATGCTTTTCCAAATTATCACAGCTAATGAACCAGATTCTTACCCTCACCTAATGTCTGTGCCACCCTCCAAGCAGAATCTTGTTCATTGAAATTGGTGAATGACTTCACGGATAGACCATCTTAATACACACACCATTTCTTAAATGAATGTAACCTGTTCTCTGTGGGCTGAGAATAAAGTTACTCACTCAAGTCAAATAGCTTTGATCATACCAGGAAGTCTATATCCAATATTGAGCCTACAATTCATTTCTTGGTGCAGCAGAACTATCAACTCTCAGCTTAGCTACGATGGAGGTAAAATTCTTTGGTGATGTGAGGGTCATTGAAGTATAGCCTTATTACAATGAAATCCAATGTCTAAAAATTGTTCTTATTTTGGGCTTGTACCACAGTAAGAACCAAGATTTTAAACTCTACTAAATACAAAACAAACAAACAAAAACACTTTATATATTTATGTTCACTTAAGAAAATACTAGTAGTGATGTATTATTTTGAAGTATACAGTTAATATAGTTGGAGTTATTTAAAATTTATATTGAGAAAAATATATTTTCACTATTGCTATAGATGAGCATCTGCATAAGACTGTTAAATTGATTGTTGTTTTATATCAAACACTTTTATAATACTTATTTTTATTGTTATAATATTTTATAAATTTTAAGGAATATGACAAAAAAAGATATTGTAGGTATTGAAGCAGGGTCTCTAGGAGGAGTGGGGGTACAAAAGGGAAACAAGAATTTGATTTAATTCTATTTAATTAAAATATGTTTTTAAATGTTAACCAATTCAGATAAATTGAAATCATGTAACTTTCTCTTCATAGTGCAATAAAAGTTTAAAAAAAAAAAAAGAAGTTAGACTCCAAAAAAAAAAAAAAAACAAGTAATGTAATTAGAAAATCGGGTATAGAGGTAAATAGAGAATTCTCAATAGAGGAATTTTAAATGGCCAAGAAGCACTTAAAGAAATGTTTAACACCCTCAGTTATCAAGGAAATGCAAATCAAAATGACTCTGAGATTCCGACTCACAACAGTAGGAGGGCTAAGATCAAAACCTCAAGTGACAGCAGATATGGGCAAGGATATGGAGAAAGAAGACTAGTACTACATTGCTGGTGGGATTGTAAACTGGTACAAGCACTATGGAAATCGATCTGTATGTCCTTCAGAAAACTGGAAATAGTTCTACCTGAAGAGCCAACTCTACCACAAAAGGCGTTCTACCATACTATACCCAAAAGGTGTTCTACCATACTATACACAAAAGGTGTTCTACCATACTATACACAAAAGGTGTTCTACCACACTATTAAGGACACAGGCTCCACTATGTCCATAACAGCATTACTTGTAACAGCCAGAAGCTGGAAACAACCCAGATGTCCCTCAAGTAAAGAACAGATACAGAAAATGTTGTTCATTTACGACAATGGAATACTATTCAGCTATTAAAATCGAGGACATCATGAATTTTGTAGGCAAATGGATGGAACAATAAAATATCAACCTGAGCATGCATGCATGCATGGTATGTACTCACTGATAAGTGGATATTAGTCCAAAGTACCGAATACCCATGATACAGCTCACAGACCACATGAAGTTTAACAAGAAAGAAGACCCAAGTTAAGATGCTTCAGTTACATTTAGAAGGCGGAAGAAAATAATTACCAGAGGCACAGGGATAGAAGGACCTAGGTGGGGAAAGGGGGGGAGGCAAAAAGGGGGGCAGGATCAGGTATGGGTAGAGACAGGAGAGAAATATAGAGGGCAAGGAAACGGATGGGAATATGCAGCTGCAAGGGGGAGGGGACCTCTAGAAAGTCCCAGAGACCTAAAACATGAGACGTTCCCTAGATTCAATGGGGATAACCTTAGCCAAACTGCTCAACAATATAGGAGATGGAACCTGAAGAGACTACTTCCAGTAAATATACAGGCCCCCAGTGGGGAAGGGGCTACCCACCTACTTTCAAATATTTTGATCCAGAATTGTTCCTGTCTAAAACAAATACAGGGATAAAATGGAGCAGAGACTGAAGGAAAGGCCATCCAGTGACCAGTCCATACTCAGGTATCAAACTTTGATACTAATATTGATGCCATGTTGTGCTTGCAGACAGGAGCCTAGCATGGGTGTCCTCTGAAAGGATCTCATGGTATTTGAATGAGACAGATGCAGATACTTACTGCCAACCATTGGACTGAGGTCAGGGACCCCTATGGAAGAGTTAGGAGAAGGATTGAAGGATCTGAAGAAGATGGAAACCGCATAGGAAGACAGTCTCAACTAACCTGGATCCTTCAGAGCTTCTGTTGATTATGACAGCAACCAAAGAATATACATGGGGTGGTCTCTGTCCCCTGACACATATATAGCAGGGAACTGTCTCCTCCGGCCTCTGTGGGACAAGATGCATCTAATTCTGTAGAGACTTGGTGCCCCAGTGAAGGGAGATAGTTGGGGGCATGAGGTCAGGTAGGTGAGTTGGGGGGCACTCTCTCAGAAACAAAGAACAGGGGACTCCTCTGAGAAGGGGAACCTGGAAGGGGGGCAACATTTGGGATGTAAATAAATAAAATAATTTAATAAAAGAGTTTTAAAAATAAAAATATAAAAGTATCAACAAAACAACAAAAAGAATCATGACAACTTCGAAAACTAAGAAAGAAAGTGTACTTACTGGTTTAGTAAAATTACAGTAGTAGTTTTCCCTCTAGAGTCTGTGACATCGTCATTTGCTGGGTTTGCAGTCTAAGTAGGATTGTCCTTTATGAGTGGGCTATAAGTTAAGTCAGACAGTTGTTGGTTGTACCCAAGATAAAAGCATGCCCTTGAACCTAGCTTGCCTTGATGATCACCATTGAAGTTTATAGGTTTTACAGCTGGGATTATTGATTGTGTTTCCCCTCTCCACAACCCCTTGGCAGTTTACACAACACCTTCCAAAAGGTGAGAGCTAGTCTTCAGTAAGGATGCTTCCAGTTCAGTTTCAGCTTGATTTCTACAGGTCCTGTTTCTAAAGTGTAGTTATCTTCAGCAGTAGACTCCTACTTTCAAGTTCTGGGAGAGAATCATTAGAAAGAGCATCAGCCTATATTATATTAGGAGGCTCTTTGAATCCTCTAACCAACAACTTGAAGGAAGGTGTTCCATGCCCGTCTTTAGGGTTTCTGTTAGGTGGTCTATGGCATTATAATCTGCACTGGCACGACTTCTTTTATATATACCTATTTTTAAAGTAAGCATAAAAAAATACCTTTCCCTACTACTTTTCCAAACGTCTTTAGTGTTATTGATCCATCTCCCTTCCCTCCTCCTCTGTATTATCCTCCATTTTCCCTCCTTATTAAAACTCTATTATCTATTTTTAGGAAACCTTTCATTTAGTACATTTATGCACTTGGTTGTGTTTTTCTAATTTAACTCTCATAGTTTTCTCTATAATTTCCACTCATAAAAGAACTGACAAGGTCTTTAATTTCCAAATAATATTTGGGATGTACATGCAGACATAAGTTTGTAGAACACTTGAAAGCAACTGACAGTGACTCCAGCATTTATCCAATCATCTCCCCTTACCTACTCTAACAGGATCACAAGTGATAAAGAATGGATGGGCTTATGTACTGCAGGAAAAGGAAGGTTCTAAAAAGAACTTTAGTTTTCCTCCTTGAATTCATCTATTCTTTATGTGTTGTTGGGCTCCAATTTGCTACAAGTGTGTTTCTAATAATTGTAGTGGATGCCTCATCTCTTTTGAGGATCCAAGCTTCCCTTTTGCTAAGGTATGAGGCTGTTGACAGTTCAGAGCTAAGTCTACACGCATGTTCCTTGGCCAGACAGAACTACCTTACCAAAGTGTGAAATAGCCTCTGTTGAATAAATGCAATCTGGAGATGAGTTATAACTTGAGACTTTGTTGTCCCAGTCAATATAAATTTGGCAGGGTTATACCAATTTTAGAGTCGAGTTAGGGATGTCCTGAGACTTCTTTAAGAACATGAATTGCATTGTATCCTTCCTCTTGCCAACACATTAGTCTCATGGCCTTGCTGGGATTGAATTTGAGAATTCCACAATGAAACTTTCAATTGAAAAATCTCTGAAATGCCAGGGCCAGGAAGTGGGAGAAGGTGGGTTGGTGAGCAGGAGCGAGTGGGGAGGGAGTAGGGGGGTATCTTGGAGTGGAAACTAGGAAATGGGAGAATGTTTGAAATGTAAATAAAGAAAATATCTAATAAAAATAGATATTTTTGTGTGTGTTATGTGCTCTTCTTTTCTAGGTGTAGTTGGGAAAAAATGAAGAGGAAGCTCCCCCACCCCCCAACCCCATGAAGGCAGTGAGAATTGCAAAGGTTAAGTTATTTTGAAAGCATATATTTTGACGGTGTCTGAGATTAGTATGTGACTGGGAGAGTTATTTATTTATAAATTATATATACCTGGCAATAAGGGAATATTCAGTGAAGATGTTATTTGTATATAGGGTTCTGGAATTTTGACATATTGGTTAATTGGCTCAATGACAAGTTCGCTCTAGATTTCGTCATCTGTTTAGTAACTTGGAGGAAGAGTAATGTAAACAAAGTTCATGCTTATTTTAATTGTATCTCAGTATAGTATATGACACAAATCGGCAACTCCTTTATTAAAAAGTGTATTATTATTGTTGTTGTTGTTGCAACAATGGGAACTGAAGGTGGGCACTGTTAATGGTATGCAAATGCTTTGCCAGTGAGTTGTACTCCTAACTCCCAGATGACTATGCCTTTTCATTCATGTATATTAAACATATTATGTTTATATTAAATGTACATGCATGAAGAAGTGTCTAGTTAACTTTAAAAATGGACAGATAATAACTCTATTCTTAATATGACTCTTGTTTTACATATTTGTTAAAATTTTGTTATTGGAGAATATTATTTTTTGTTCATGCTTCAGTGTGATTAAACTGAGTAGATTATGTGTAATCCATAATCCTCTAGACTAGTAACTATAATGAAGCATGTGAGGCAGGTTATATAAGACGTAGAGAACTTTGACTCAGGCTCGCAATCAGTTTTAGGTCAATATAATTGAGTACGTGATGCCGGCTATGTGGAATGATGGAGAGATTTCCTTTGACTGGCAGTCCTGGAGACTGTAGTCATTAATAAGAGCAGTATCATTGAGTTGGCCCCTGAAAAGGGAAACACATCATGGTAGGAGCATATATTGGACTGAGATCTCATATTTCTAGCAAGAAAGAACGTAAAGAGGAAGAACTGCAGAGAGGATGGGGGTTTTGTTGTCTCACTTAAGAATACATCTCAAATGAATTACGGACCTGCCATAGGCCTTACTTCCTAAAGATCCATAGTATAGCAATATAGCAACTCTGACTGAAAGATGCTTTCATGTTTTTTTATATTAAATGAGGCATCTCACTTATCATAAAATAATCTTATCCAATCCACAAGGCAAAATACATTCATTATATTCTTAAGCATCTCAGAGTCTACGTCTTCAGCAATGCTAAATGTCCAAGTCCAAGGTTTTCCACAGGGCGCAGTCAATTGTGATCTTTTATAACTGGATAAAATGAGAAGAAAAAGTTAGAAAATTTATGTATTTCCCAAATACAATGCTGGCATAGACAAGAAACAAGGGTTCCTATTCCGAAAGGTGACAAGACTGTATAAGGGAGGATTTTGGCTTAGAGTCAGACTGGAACCCAGCAGGGAAAACGAGTGTTTTTCCCTATCTGGATGGAATTTAGGTCACACTGTTGGGGGAAGCATGCTTCTGTGTTTCTAGGAGCGCAAGTATTATCCCCAGAGTTTTACTGATGGAAATCCACATTGCCAATCTTGGCCTGACCCTATATACTGCTTGCAATTTCTTCTGCAGACATTGTGCGATCTGGCCACTCTGTTGTCTTGAGGTCTCTATTTACACTTCTCTCCTTCTACTTTATTATGCCTTGCTCCATCAGGAGCACTGTGCTGCCTGTACTGATTGGCTTGCCAGCTTGTATTTGAAATTTCTGTAGCAACTGCCCTTTTCCCATAACTCTTTGTTTCTGGACACATGCAAAATCAAAATCAAGTTGACAATACTGGAGTACTTTTTTGAGTGAACACAGAAAAGTCAATCTTCAGACAGTCCTGTGTATGTAGGACATCCCAGGGATTTTTCCTGCAAGAAAACTGTTCTTGAAAGTTTTTGCAACAAATTTCCATTTCCACATATCTGAGCCTGGGGCAGGCATACTCTCTAGATTTCATAGATTCCCTGGAGTCATTTTCATTTCATTTTGTCCTGATTCAGAATATTGGGCTTCACTTCTAGGACCAACCTCTTTAATAATTGACCCCTCTCTGCCTGCTGTTTTCTAAATGGAAATGGAGGAGTAATAGACCTTGACCAGAGCAGAGATTGGGGAGGACTGGAGGGTGGGGTAACTGAGGCCAGGATATATGAGAGAAGAATAAATAAAAATAAATAATTGCACACCTGTCTGATCATGCCTTTAACTGGACTTTCTGTCCCTGTCCTAGACAACTTCAAATTTTGTAAATCATTCTGTTCTATCTTGCTGATAATCCCCACCATGGATTTGTCTAAAGTCTGGCAGGTAGGCCCATGTTGTACCCTGAAGGATTTCCTGTCTTCATATCTATGTCCAATAAGCTGCTACACTGCCCTTTCAATCGGCCTCCTAGAACATCTCGGGGAATTGACCAACAGCATACAAAGTTTTCCTATGGATAACAAGGATAGTCTTTACCGCAGTTCCCTTGAAAACTCTTATTTTCTCTCCAAAGCCATCCTAGTTTCCCTGTCCCCATCAGGATTATCTGTTTAACTCATCTTTCTCTACATTACTGATCTGAATCCCACTATATTCTTGTGTCACTGTAAACTTCTTGCATCCAAGTTTCTGACATGAGTTCCTGCTCTTATTTTCTTGCATGACAGACTAACCCCTTCTTCCTCAAGCTGATTTTAATCATAATGTTTCATTACAATAGAAACGCATTGGTAACAGGAGTTGGATATTGTACTAAGGGTGCTTGCCCTATGAACATTAAGACCTCAGCATCAGTCATTAAGACTCACATAGAAAAATGGATGTAGTAGCATATGTTTGAAATCCCAAGTGCTGTGGCATGGATAGGGAATAGGACTGAGAATCACTCGTGCTGGGTGTCATTTAGCTCCTTGTAGGTTCAGCTGGAGATTTTGTCTCAAGGTAAAGGTAAGGAGTGATAGAGAAGGACAGCTGATATCCTCCTCTGACTTCTGCATGTATGCATGGGCATGTACACTGCATGCACACATAAGCACTCATGTACACAGACAATAGATACCTATACCACACATACAGTCATGTACACACAGAAAAGAAACTGGGAAAAGAAATACATATATACTCTCACTTTATCATTTTTCCAAATAAATGGCACTTCAAAATTTTCTGGCTCAATATTCTATGTTTCCCAAGTGAAGTGGTGTTTAAATAGTAAAAACAAGGCTGGCAAGAGGGAGGAGAAAATAATGGTACTTTTCATATTAGACCAGTCACGTTAGTTCAAACTCTAGATCCATCTAAAGATGAAAAGACAGGACTAACTCCACAAAGTTGTCCTATAGCCTCTACATGTGCATACACATGTGTGTTCATGAACACATGTGCGTGTGCCTCTGTACACCCACCCACATACCCACACACACACACCAAATACAGAGAGAGAGAGAGAGAGAGAGAGAGAGAGAGAGAGAGAGAGAGAGA
>JADRCD010158257.1:0-11239 GCA_019843815.1 Montemys delectorum
CTATTGGACATGGAGAAGTTAAGCTGGAACTCAACTGGAAACTTGCAGATTGCTAGCTGGCCTTCATAATGCCAGAGGTGGCCACGCAGGCTGCTAGTGGCGAACTGTCACCAACATTCCTGCTTGGCTAATGGACCCTTTGGGTTAAATACTTGCATGCCTGGCAAGACTTGCCTGATGGTGCAATAGTGGTTCAGCTGTCATGGGTAAGACCAACAGCCTTCTGATTGGATTCCACAAGAGAGTTCTCATGTGGTCATAAGTCCCAATGGGGAAGCAAACTCTATGGATATATTGGGTGGATGTGAGGTGCCTGTCAAACTACCTTGTAAGCATGTGTTTACCCCCATAGATAACTGTTGTTACCAGCCCCAACTTACAACCACTGGCAAAGCTAAGAACAAGTGACAGTATGTCTGAGTGACCTATTTCTTAGCCAAAGGCAGGCATCTATAGTCACTCCTTCCAATGCTCAGGGATTGTTGCAGAAGAGGGGTTAGAAAGGACATCAAAACCAGAGGAAGGGGTGGAGCATTGTGTAAAGTAAAACATCGCCCCCTGCAGTGCATCTCCTTAAGCAAGGAAGTAAACAACAACAACAACAACAAAATAGCTTCAAGAAATCCCTGAAACCAAGCAGCCTCACTAGGTCCCTCCCTGCAGAGTAAAGAAAGCCCCTCTGTCCAGACGACTCTCAGCTGAGCTGAGCTGCAAAGAAGAGCAAGAGCAGGCCAGATGCCTGGGAGAAGCAGAAACCAGCTGAGCTGCCTGGAAGAGTCACTTGGAAGAGTACGCTCCCACCTATTGAGCTGCTTGCAGGCTGTGCAGTGTGCTCCAGTTCCTAGCTTCGTGAGCTGTCATCCATGCTGGGGTGGGGCTTTTGTGAGGCAGCTATTTTTGAATGATTTCTGCTCCCGTAAATAACCTTTCACCCATATTATTGTAAATAATCTCAATAAGGCTCACTGGATCACCAAGTTGGACTTTTGTGGTATCCATATTTTGGTCTGTCATGGCTTCCCTCTCTGGGCTAAGGAGATGAATATCTTGTCTCTCCAGGAAGAGTTTTGTCATATAACAGAAGGCATTACACATGTCTCTCACTTAGCTAAAAGTACTACCCAAAGCTTAGGGAATGGCAGGAGATCTTGGTGAGAGCCTTTTCAGAATGTGCAGTATTTCAGAAAACTGAAAGGGGAGATATTCCTATGAGCGGAAGCATGTGCCTTGGAGGGCACAAATGAGCTAGTAAAATTTGCCTGGGTTGCTGCTCAGGAATGTTCCTGGAAATCAGCAAAACAAGAAAAGGGTAGCCAGAGAGACTGGAATGGGAATGTTGATTTGCCTAATCTATGATGAATGAGGATCTAAGTGTGGCCTAGAAGGGACCACCATTGGTGGGGAGGTTCAGGGACCAGAGATGTTTGAAATAAGACAAGAAAAAGCAGGTGAGAGCCTCGGTTTTCAGAGTGGCAGTTCTGGATGAAGCTGGCCAAAGCTGGCAGGATTCACATGGAGCACATTATCCCTGGGGAGGCAGGAGGCCACTGGAGACGAACAGCTAGCATCCAGGTGTGAAAGCCATGGGTCTGGAGCCAAAACCAATCTGGTCTATCAGGTACTGAGTCTCAGAAGCCCAACCGTGACTAAACGGTAAAAATGGGAAGATGTCAATAATGGAGGTGCCCTCAAATTAAGTGGAAGGGCTGTGTGGAGAACTGTGGCCTGGCCTGGGGACTATGGTGGAAAAAGCAGCAGGTTGTCTGTGTGTAGAGGGCAATGGAGTCTGGGGAAGGCCAGCTCCAGTTTCGACACACGCAGGTGTCCTTCCACTTCTACCAAGACTTGCTCTACGTTTTCCACCTACCCAAGTTCAGTTTCCATAGCAAAGAAAGGGTTTGGGGAAAGAGCTGCCGTCTATCAGCTTTCCCTCCGTCTCTGTCCCCAGGTAGGCTGGGCCTTGCAGACTGACGTCACAGCACACATCTATCCAGAACCCGAGTCTGTTTTCATTCCTTCTCCATGAGCTGGGAATGACTAATGAGAAACAAGAGAGAAGGGCATGGAAGAGAAGCGGAGGAGGGAGAGCCTTCTCACTCTGCATGTGCCTCAGGCTAGTGCCTACTCCACTCCTGGCCTGGGCTCCTGGCAAGTACCCTCTGCACCTGGCTGCTCAGCGCCTCCAAAAGACAAACACTTGCCTGCCTGGAGCCCACTCCCTGAGGCAGACACTACTGTAAGTGCCACCAGGGGCAGCGTTTCTAGACTCCCTGAGCTCCCTTTCAAGTTATCCTGACACAGTACAAAGAACACAGAATTGTGGACACTCTGATTTGGGCCTGGCTAATGACGGCCTCTTGCACTCCTGGGCCCTCCTGTGAGCTCTTCCACAGAGAGAATAGAAAGAAATGTGTACTCAGAAAGATGAATGTTCCTTGTAGCCTCAATGAAGAGCAGAAGGCTACAAAAACCAAGTGGCAGGCCCAAGGAAGACTGAAATTGCTGGATCAAATGTCCATGACTGGCACCCTAGGCAGACAGAAGTGGGTGGCCCCAGTTCTTAGCTCCCTCACTGGAACTAGAACTGGTTTGTAGAGGAAGCCACACCCCCACCTGTGCCACAGGTGTGCAGTGAATAAGTGAATGAGGGTATGGATGGAGAATGCTCCAAGTCAGACACTAGAAGATCGGTCACACAGACACATCCTGATGGTCGTGGGGGGGCCCCAGCTCCCTCTGCTGGGCATCCCATAATTGGTGAGAGCCCCCAGCCTCGCTGATGGGGTCCCACAAAACTCAACTTCCCTCCTGTGGCATTTCTTGACTTGTAACCGTGCGCTGCCCTTTCTGTGGTTGTTTGAATGGCGTCCCTGCCATCCTTTCGGTTCCCGGAAGCATTTGGTTCCCCTTGCATTTCATGTGTTTAGTGCCCACCCCAGTACTGCAGTGTGGTAGTAGACATCCAACAAACGCTTGACCAATGAATCCCTACAGCTCCACCCTCAGCCACTTGCTCTTAACCAGCTTCTTAACTCTTACTGACTTGGAACTACCCAGGTCCCCGCAGTCCACCCCCAGGGCAGGGCTTGGCTAATCCTGCAGCTCTGTATCCGTCAATGGGATACCTTTCATTGCTCCTTTAGCTTCTTCACTTTTTCCTCCAGAGATTGAGGCTGGCATAACTCCCAGTGCCTTGCTGTATTTGACCCTGTTACAAACCAAGCACTATCCACTATTTTTCTGCCAGCTTCTATATTTTCTTCAAGTTTCACATTAATAAATAATAGTAACAATAAAAATGAGCTAACATTTCTTAGCATCCTGAATACAGATGTTACATTTATTAATGCGATTGAGCATTTGTAACATTGTCATGGGATGGAAAGATTCATATACTTCTTACAGATGACAGCTCTGATATCAACCTGCCTAGGTCATGTGTGTGTGTGTGTGTGTGTGTGTGTGTGTGTGAGAGAGAGAGAGAGAGAGAGAGAGAGAGAGAGAGAGAGAGAGAGAGAGGAGGGAGAGAGAGAGAGAGGGAGAGAGAGGGGGGAGAGACAGAGAGACAGAGAGACAGAGTCTTTTGTTCCACACTTGCCTGGGCTCTTTGTGGCCTGCGCTTCCTACTATACTACACTACCCCAGGTCTTACCACCTGGCCTCAGCAGGAAAGGGCCTGCCTCTCCTCCCTCCCCCACAGGCTTCTCTTTTAAATCATTGACTGGGGAGAGCTAATCTTCTGCCCCAGAGTGTGTAATTAACAAAGACTAGACAGACTGAACACACCATACCCCCTACTCCTTATCTGCCTGTAGGGAAGCTAGACCCCTCCTGGGGTGCTCTCTCTTCCTCTGCCAAGGTCCTGCCTCTCTTCTACTTTGTTCTGAGGTTCTAGGGTCTGAATGCATCCCAGCCCTCTGAACAAAACACCAGTTGGCTCTATCAGCTGGCAGGAATGCAGTGGGCCTTGCAGGCCCCTCCCCTCACTATTTCTGAGTCCTGGGAAACCCTGCAGGTACACAGGCTAAGAGTGGGGCTAGGGTGGACACACAGACTGTGGGCATGAGAACTGGTAACGTAAGTGGCGGGTGGGTAATGGAACGGCCTTGAGTACGTGCATGTGCCCTGGCAGTGCTTCCACCGAGAGCGGCAGGAGACAGTTGTGAGTTCAGGGGAAGACATCTGCACTCCGTGAAGAAAGAAATGCAGGGTTCAGTGGGTTGGACACAGCCAGCAGAGCACTCGTGTACCCCTGGGCTTAGGCTCAAGTTCCCCCTGCAGATCCTGGCCCCGCTCTGTGGGGGGAATCTCCATAGTCAGCATTGTGGGGGTGGGGCAATGGAAAAATTACCCAGGAGACAGGAGCCACAGACCTCTTACTGACCCAGAAGGCCACCCTCCCAAGAGTAGGAAGCAGGATTGGGACCTGTGAGCTCTCAGCAAGGGAATGCCACCCATGCCCACATTCCTTGTCCTGTACCCATATGCCCCACACCCACTGACAGCTTTGGATGACAGAGAAGTTCCTGCCCACCCCTTCCCTGGAGCACAGGGGCTGCTGAAGTTCCACGTGGTGGGTGTGCCCCCCTCACGGTGAGTATCTACTGCAGGACTCTGTGCACCGAATGCAAGGGGTAGGGGGGCAGTCTTGAGGGCCTGTCTGCCAGGGGTTGGTGAAGGGACCCGGGGAAGCCAGCAACTTTCCAATTCCCAGACTACCTGCCTTTAGATGTTAGCTGAGTCCTTATAGACCTGCCCCCACCTAAGTTTCCAGGAAGCCCCGCTCCATCTGGAGGCCATAAAACACCAGACTGAGGTGGCCACACTTGCCCCCCCCCCCCCCTTCTACATGTACAGACCCATGCTTCTAGACCTACCCGGCTCCTCCCAGTGAAGGGCACTCTAAGTTAGGATTCACAGATATTTCAGAAACCTGGTCTAGGCAGCACCTATGGGAGGATCGCATCTGTTATACCCTGCCCACTTCTGTTTGTTGGTCCAAAGGGACCTGCATTTCTCGCCCCATGAGGATGTCCTCCCCTGCACTCTCACCCTGCCACCACCAGTTAAAACAGACCCAGGCTGCGTATTACTTCCTCAAGCCCATTCCATTACCCAGGACCATGTCCCTTACTCATTTTCATGTCCTGACATGCACAAGTCTTCCTTTGACTCCAGAGACCTTTGACCTCTTCCGGGCCCTTGTTACATATCTCCCAATCCTTTCCAGTGTGGAGGCTGTCTATAGACAGGGGTTTCCAGCCTCTGCCTCTAGTGCTGGCTGGGGACCGCGGTCAAGTTACTAAACATCTTCCTCTTCTCCTGGCTGGGTTACTGAGTTGAAATAAGATGTGGATGTAAATTCGGCTTTGGCTCCAAGACTGGGGCCACTCAGTGCTTAGTGAAGAGGAACCATACTGGGATGCTGGGGACTGATTAACCCTCTGGCTCTCCCTCAGGGGTGCTACAGAACACCACGAAGACGTCAGAGCCTGTCCCCAAGCCACAGAAGCAAGGAACTGGAGGATGGCTTGCTTGTCCCAGTTAATGTGCCACTTCTGAGAATTCCGTTAGATGCCCAAAGCAATGGGGCTGAACTACAGGAGAAATCAGGCCTGGATAGGCCTCAGTGTAGTTTCCCACTGACCCCGGGTGGGGGCGGGGGAAGTTGTGAAGGTCTAGCAGCCAGGGATTATTGACATGAGGAAATCAAGGAAACCAAATCAAGGAAGCCTGCTTTGGGAGGAGGAAGGAGAAGGGGCAAGAGAGTCGTCTTATTGCCTTTATTTCGCTGTCTGCCCAGCTGGCCCCACTACAGGGCACAGGGCCAAGCTTGTACACACTCATGCTCTCTGTACAGGCAAGCATGTGCACAACACACACATACACACCCCCACCCCCGTCTTTCACACACACACACACACACACACACACACACACACACACACACTCTGGCTCTCTGAGTCAGTCTCTGGGAGGCACAGGCTGCTTCTCAGCCTGCTCCCGCCTGCCCTTTTATGACAGCACCAAGGGTAGGCAGGGCCCTCAGCCCCCAACAAGTCCCTGTGCAAACTGGAGGTACCAGCTGACTTCAGGATGGGGCACCGTATTTCCCCATTCCCAGAGTCCCCTCTTCCACTTCCTGGGGGAGGGAGTACTCTCTGCTTACCTGGTGGGGTCAGACCCCTGCCAGGGCTGGGGCCTGAAGAACCCAGGCTTATTCCCACCCGACCCTACCAGGACCTCCACTCCTGAAGCACACAGCCAAATCTGAGTTGTGAAGATTCCCCACTGGCGAGCAGGCAGGCCTGGGCCCCGAGGCATCCGGGGAGGGGACATCACCCCCTCTTCTATTCCATCTTCAATATGAAGAGGTTTGGGGCTTCCTGGGAGGGAGCACAGGCCTGGAGAAGTCACAGCTAGGGTCCTCTCCCGAACCTCCATCTTCTGGGCCACAGCCACAGGCCAGGCATCCAAAAGTCCAGCTGGCTGGTCAGAATCCTTGTGCAGTCCCGGGGGGCACCCCCCCCCGTCCTTGGAGCTGAGTGTCAGACCTGCACGGGCAGTGTCTGGTTCATCTGCAGCCGCATGTCCTGGATGCTGCTGAGGATTTTCTTCTGGTGGCCAGCCAAAGTGACCCCAATCCTTAGCAGATCTCTAGAGACAGAAAAAAAACCAAAACAAAACAGTATTCAGCATCTTCCCCTCTACCCACTCACTACGCTGGGCTCAGCCAGAGCTCCCGCCCAGAGCTTGCGCCATGAGGGGTATACTTACTCTGCAGTCATCTGGGCCACCAGGTCAAAGGATGCAAAGCCAGCACCAACAAAGCTCTCTCTATACCTCCCCATCTTGATGGCATCTAGCCAATCACCCACTGTCGTGAAGGTCGTATAATCTGGGACTGTGCGGTCCAGGAGGGGCTGGGACATGCTGTGGAAAAAAAAAGAGAGAGAGAGAGAATGACCTGGCGCATCCAGTGAGCTAGGGGAGTAGGGTTAGGGTTGACAGCCAGTGGGAGCCAGGATACTAACCCAGATGGGGCACTGGCGATGACCTTGAGGCTGGCAGCATTGCGGATAAGTTTGTCTAGTGTGTTGACGATTTGGGAGAACTTGGGCCTGAGGTTCCGGTCCCGCACCCAACAGTCCAGCATGAGCTGGTGCAGCGCGGTGGGACAGTCCATGGGGGGCGGTAACCGATAGTCTTGCTCTACGGCATTGATGACCTGGATAATGGCAGGGAATCTGAAATGAGTTCCAGCCCACACCTCCACCAACCCCCACACCGGCCAACCACTCTCCCTCAGCCCCACTCACATCCTGGTTGCTCATGTCCCAGTAGGGTCGCTCTCCGTAGCTCATGACCTCCCACATGACAATCCCGTAGCTCCAGACATCGCTGGCGGACGTGAATTTCCGATAGGCGATGGCCTCCGGGGCGGTCCAGCGGATAGGGATCTTCCCACCCTGGTCGTGGGGGGACATACCCTTCACCTTGTGACTCGACGATGACCCCGAGCCCTGACCCCCTGCATGGCCAGCCCTCACCTCCCGCAAATCCCTCTCCGTTGCTTTCTGTACCAGGGAGCTGGTGTACGTGGGGTCTGAGGGGTCATCCTCCAGGAAGCGGGAGAGGCCAAAGTCAGAGACTTTGCACACCAAGTTGCTGTTGACGAGGATGTTGCGGGCAGCAAGGTCACGGTGCACGTAGTTCATCTCAGACAAGTACTTCATGCCGGCAGCAATGCCCCGCAACATGCCCACGAGCTGGATGACCGTGAACTGTCCATCATTGAGCTGGAGGCAAGAGGTAGACTTAGGGAGGCCTGCTGCCTCCCCACAGGCCCACGGCTTGCCTACCTGTTCTCTCTAAGCCCTCTGAGAGCATGCCTTTGCAGTTTGTGGCCAGAATTTGCTGGATGGAGACAGCTGTGAGCTGCCCTCCTATGTGTCATGAATCTTGTGTACAACATCCCAGTGGTTCTTATGAGTACTTAGTATTACCAGCCCTAGCTTGTAACTGAGGTAGATGAGACTAGGAAAGAGAGGCATCTCGCTGGATTCAGACCACATAGACCGGAAGAGCAGAGTTGGCCCTGGAGGTCCAGCTATTTCTCTGTACCAGGCTACCTTTAAACTAAATATGTGTAGACTATGAATAGGGTTTCTGACTTGGCGGTGGGGGCCTGACCTAGCTCTCTGGAGGAAGAAGAGGAGCCGGGCTATCTCTTACCCGTAGGAAGGAGTCCAGGGCACAGTTCTCCATGAACTCAGTGAGGATCATGACTGGACGACTTTTGGTGACCACACCCTCTAGACGGATTATATTGGGATGGTCAAACTGGCCCATAATGGAAGCCTCACTTAGGAAGTCCCGCCGCTGCCTCTCCGTGTAGCCCACCTTCAGCGTCTTGATGGCCACGAACACCTCCCGGCGGCCGGGCAGTTTCAGCCGACCCCGGCACACTTCCCCAAACTCCCCTGCAGAGCAGAGCACAGCACAGGTCACATGGCACTGCTGGGATCTTCCCAGCCTTTCACCCGTCTCCACCTGGCAGGACTACCCACTCTCGGGTTCACGACTTACCGGCTCCAATCACCTCCTCGATCTTGACGCAGGACACATCTATCTCCTTGGCGAACTCTCGGACAGCCTCATTGGGATCCTCATAGGTAAAGGGGTCGATGTAGACTTTCATCCCGGGAGCAACTACAGGGGAAAAGAGGTGGATACAAGAGGTGGACTTCAAGCCATAGGCAGGAGCTCATATGCAGGGACCAGCCAGATTGGGCGCACTCTGGATAGCCTCTCTGCTGAGCCTGCCCCGTGCTCTGTGCCGTGCCCTGGTATCTGCCCCTCCCCCACGAGAATGCCGGGGAACCACATGAGCTAGCCGCTCAGGATTCCAGTCTTTCTCCCTTGTCTCTCATCATGTTCAAACTTCTTTCCAGTTCATTCTTCCCTTTACTCCTTCCCACTGCCCAGCCTTGTCCAGGCCTTCAACACTATTGCAATAGCCTCCTCGCTGGGCTCTCTGCCTCTGCACTTTTCTCACCCAGCTGCCCCGTGTTCCTGGAACAATATGTCCACTGTCTTTCTCCTCACCTGAGAGCCTTCCCAATTGCCAGCAGTAGAGTCAAGTCCAAACTCTGCCTGCTGTTTAGGACCCTCCAAAGGGCTGGCCAGAGTTCTCGGCCTGGCATTCTCACGGCTGTCAAACCAATCTCCTCACTACCTCCACAGCCGGGCACACAGCCGGGCAGTCCACACCCATCACTTCCTTTCAGAGACTTCTTGAGCCAGGAATGTTCCCCTGCCCCAAACTCTGTTCATTCTACCACTTCCTGTAGGAAGCCTTCCTCTTTGAACTCTTAGTGTCCTTTGCCACAGGAATTAACACCTAATTGTTTCCTCTGTGTGTGTGTGTGTGTGTGTGTGTGTGTGTGTGTGTGTGTGTGTGTGTGATACTTTGTTTCTACAGGACTTACTGTCTTTGGGAGAGGGGTTACATCTTGTTACAATCTTAAGACCCTGGCGCTAGCAAACAAGGGAGAGCTCAGGGGACCAGTTGTACTAGAAGCAGCCGGTCAGAAGAATGAAGTTGGAGGGGAGAATCGTCTCTAAGGCTACAGGAGCTGGAGACTTGGGGACAGAAGAGACACTCACTGTACTGCTGCAGCTTCTCCGTGTATTCTGCGTCAGGGCCATGGCGCTGCTTCCTGCAGGGGCAGAGCAGAGGAGGCCTAAGGCAGAGTGCTATAGCTCCCTCTGTTCATGGGACCCTGGAACCCACAGACAAGCCAAGGATGGGAACCCATGGCTGGTGGTCAGAGTCACTCCCGAGTCTCTGGGTAGGGGCTGGAGTCCCTAAGAGTAGGGCAATGGCACAGAAGACGGGGTGAATTGGAGTAGGCCCTCCCTGGCAAAGAAAGTCCGGGCCCAGGATAGCTGTAGCTGTGAAGGGAGGTGATGGTTTTATGAGTGTGGCAGGGGAGCCTGAGTCAGTCTGTGGGGCAGCCACGGTACCTGAGGCAGACAAGAGCGATGACCACGACGACCACCATGAAGACAAACCCAGCTACGGTGGATCCCACAATGAGGGGAAGCTGCTCTTGAAGCTGCTGGGCCCCTGAGCCTGTAGGTCAAGGATGAGCAATGAGTGAAGGAATCCAAAAGCTGAGCGGGGGCAGGGACTGGCGTGTGGTGGCATGGGGTGTACCTCTTTCGCTTGTGGTCTCAAACTCAGCCGGTCGGCTATACTGTCCGTAACCTGCTACTGTGCGAGCCCGGACCTGAACGACGTAGCGGGCGTCAGGCTGCAGCCCATCCAGCTGTACGGAGTTCTTCTGGCTGGTCACAGTGGAGGCGATGCCTTTACTCTGCAATGCCATGAGAATGGAGGCATCCTCGGGTGAGTCTAGACCCAACTGACCCCCAACTATCACCAGGCTCTCCCTGTGCTGAGGCTCTGATCTCGAAGGTGTTTAATGCTATCTGGGTGTAGTCTTGTCCCTGTGTAGCCCCCAGCCTCCACCTGCCCCTGGAGATTCTGACCTTCTCAAAGTACTTCATCTCGTAGTCCAAGATGACTCCATTAGGCCGCTCTGGGGGTGCCCAGGATAGGGTTAGGCTGCTCCCCGAACTGCTGTGCAGGTGGAGTGTAGGCACTTCTGATGGGGCTGAAGAAAAGAGAAGAGGACTAAGGACTCCTGGGCCCAGGCATCCTTCGTAAAGTTCAGTTCCCACAAGACCCCTCTGTATCCAGGGCAAGGTGACCCAGATCCCCTCTTGGGTCCCCTTCTCACCAGCCTGGTTGGTGGTGATATTCACAGATGCATAGCGGGGTGGCAAAGGACTTTTGCCCGAGACACCGTTGACAGCCTGCACCTCAAAGGTATAGCGTGTATGGGCCAACAGGTGGCTGATGTGGACCCTGCGCTCTGTCAGGCCCAGCTGCCGAGGCACAAACTCGACGTTGTCGTCACAGCGTGAACAGGTTGCGGGAGCCCCAGCCCCAGAGCTCCCTTGGCACTTCTTGCAGATAACATTATAAAGGAGGTCATCTCGTCCGCCAAGGTCTCGGGGCTCACTCCATTCAAGGATCAGCGAGGTCTCATTCACATTGGAGATCACACCTCGGGGTGGAGATGGCACCGCTTTGGGAGCATAAAGGAGAGATGAATTAGAGGCCCGGGAGCACCTTTCTGCCCACTCTGCCTTGGACACTTATCCCACC
>JADRCD010158263.1:0-10905 GCA_019843815.1 Montemys delectorum
CCCCCCCCCAAGGTTCTTAAGACAGATAATGGCCCCGGATATACCAGCTTATCTTTTAAACAGTTCTGTGCTCAACTCAATATCAAACATATTACGGGTATTCCCTATAATCCCCAGGGTCAGGGAATCGTTGAGAGAGCACACCAGACCCTAAAAAATATGTTATTAAAATTACAACATTCAGGAGGCATCCTATATCCTTTAAAAGGCAATCATAAGATATTGCTAAATCATGCTTTATTTGTCTTAAATTTTCTGACTCTGGATGATGGAGGAAAATCTGCGGCAGACAGATTTTGGCATCCCTCCACAAAAGATAATTATGCACAGGTCATGTGGAAAGATCCACTGACAAATAAATGGAATGGTCCGGATCCCATCCTAATATGGGGCAAAGGACATGCCTGTGTATATGATAATCAGGCACAGGGTGCCTGATGGCTACCAGAGCGCCTTATTAAATTATTTAATGATACTTCCAGGGAAAAAATGCCCTGAGAACTTCCTTTTTATTTTTCAGGTCTAATGAAAATGAAGCTCATCACTCCTGATCCTGCCGCTTGGAATTTGCTCCCCTTTTTGTTTGTCTTGGTGGACACGTCCGCGCCCTATCAGCTTTTTAATTATACGTGGCACATATTTAATCAGGCAGGAGATCTTGTCATCTCTGATACTAAAATATCCAATTCTTTATATTGGCCTACCCTCCAAATCGATATTTGTGCCCTAGCCATGGGAGCAGGGCCAGACTGGGGGTTGCCCTCCCTCTTTTTGCCCTCACCATTACCTGAAAATTGTATGGCAGGGACCCTTTGGCCAGGATGCGGATCCCGTTGTGCCAGGAATAATCTAGTACATCATCTTTATGACCATGAGGGTCGTGCTGGTATTTATATTTGCCCCGGCCCACATAGAGATAGGACATTAGATTACAAATGTGGGTTTCAAAGTGATTTTTACTGTGCCTCTTGGGGCTGCGAGACAATGGGCAACACTTATTGGAGACCACACTCTTCTTGGGATCTTATAAAGATTTCAGTGGGCCCTAAGCCCGTTTTTGATTATCCATCTGACCCATATGGTTGCTCGTCCAACGCCACCCATAAGGGGTGGTGCAATCTTTTTAATATTTCTTTTACAGAGGCTGGAAAAAAATATAATTGGCTTTCCTCAAGGCCTGTTTCCTGGGGATTAAGACTTTATGCTGAGGGTAGGGACCCTGGACTTATTTTTAAAATACAACTGGTCCGGTCTATACCCAATACTCAGGTGCCCTTGGGGCCGCTTTATCGAGAGTCCTCTGGATCACACTCAATTACCAAGTCACCTAAGGCCTTAAACCATTCCTTATACCACACCACCCTTTTTCAACCTACCTTGCCCCCGCCTTTAACTCCCTCTTCAGAGATTATTTTGGCCATAGCCAATGCCTCAGCGAGAGCCCTTCAAAGTTCTGATTATATAGAATGTTGGATATGCTTTTCCTCCTTGCCCCCCTTTTATGAAGGAATAGCCGTCTTTGGTAATATTTCAATAACTAATGATTCGTCTGCTCTTAGATGGGCCCCCGAGCCTGGGGCCCAGGGCCTCTCCTTAAGCCAAGTTTCGGGTATAGGCACCTGCCTTTTGGGACCTTCTATGCTTCCCCCCTCTAGCTTGATTGCCATTTGTAATGTTTCATATATTGTTAATAGTTCTTTTATTAGTTCAAAACAGTTTGGATAAAATTAAAAAGAATCTGGAGGAGAGGCAGAGACAAAGAGAGAAAGATGAGAGCTGGTATAAAGGCTGGTTCTCTACATCCCCCTGGCTTTCTACCTTATTACCCTCAATGCTGGGACCCCTTGTTGGGCTTCTTTTACTCTTATCCTTTGGCCCTTGGGTATTTTCTAGATTAACCTCTTTTATCAAAAAACAGATAGATTCTGCCGTGAGCGGGCCTGTTGCGGTTCACTATCATCAGCTTTCGTCTATGGAGATCGAAAACACAGCAGCCCAAGAAGACGCCGAAGCTGGAGAGATGGAACCCAGCAATAGGCTGAATTTTTCTAGATTCCTTCCTCCCCCCACATGCCCCTCATTCAGTGCTCCCTGGCTTCGTGCCTTCCGGGGCGGAAATAATTAAAAATTGATATTGCCCTACTCTTTCCCTAAAGACACCTTGGAGTGCTGCCCTTAATACGGAACTCTTTGAGTGGATCAAAAATTTAATCTTGATCGACACCAAAGGCCGGTCCCCTGACTGGGCACAGGATCCCATTGCACAAGGATGACCTTGGCCGGTGTTGATCCCTTTTCTGATGCTTCCCAAAAACCTCACCGCTCTCTATCCAGGACACAGGTTCCCATTGCACGGATGGAGAAGTGAGGCCTACGTTCCCTTGTCCAGGGCTCAGGTTCCCATTGCACGGACAAGAAGGTAGGACTGTCCCCCTTCCTGGCCCCTCGATCGCCTTCTCCCCCCGGCAAGGAGTGGCTTGATCGGAGCCCTAGGGACAGTTAACATTTGGAGCATCCTAAAATCCTTCTTGGTCCACTCCAGGATACCGTCCGGGCAGGCTAAGATGTTACTGTTCCCTCCTTATGTTACAGTGAGGGGGGAGATGTCAGGGTCAGAGTGTCCCTGTCGTCCCTGAGAATTTGACCTTATCTGAGTAACAGTCTATTCTCCGAGGAACCAAGGAGTGTTCTCGGAAAAACCATAAAATGTTTTGTCAACGCTTCCGCTCCGGCCAGGTGTGAAGCCAGGTGTACACCCCCCGCCCCACTTCCTCTTAACGCTTCCTTGCTCTACAAGTATAATTGTCCTGCCCTTCTGAAGTAAAGCGAGGCTTTGACAACGAATTTTTGCTTGGCCTCGTTCCTCTCTCTCGCCCATCTCTTTCAGGCTTCGTCCCCCTTCGGACCCTGGTTAATTACTCGCCCCGCGGGCTGGGGCAACAATCATAACTTGTAACCTTCCTTAGCTTATTTCTCACCTACCATGCCCAATCAGGTCAATGACACCTCAATTCCCTCTGTACAAACCGTGTGAGTTTCTCTGCCTCCGCTGCTGGAGCTTTAGTCCCCATTATGTTTGAGTGAGAGGATTCTCATATTCCATCTTATCCCTAGACATCAGCCAGAGTGCTACTCATTTTTAAGAACAGAATGCAGATGATATCAGCGTGTTTGTCCTATCTATTAATATGATGGCTGACAGCTAGTGATCAACTCTACAGAATTTCTCCATCACGACGGAGACCCATGGTTCATCAGGATGACTGCTGCAGAGGCGCAGTTGTCTTCCCGCCAGACAGCCCTTCCCTTCTTATTTTTCTGACTCAGTTCTGTTTCCATCTCAGTATCTTACTTTACAACAGATCTGAGAACGATTTGACCTCCAGGAACCTTCACGGGTCATAAACTCCGATGGCTTTTCCGCTTCGTTTCTGGCAGTGTGGCTCTTATTCCAAATGATAACTAGAAGCAGAGCGGTGGTGGCACACAGTTAATTGGCTCTAGCCTGTAGCACTGGTGGTCGCTGAGGCTGCTTTCTTCAGAAAGCTACTCTGCTTATCAGAACCCTGGACTTGGGCAAGGGATGTGCATCAATACTGGTATGCTTGTTTAACATATATATATGACTCCCCAGTTCTGTATAAACTGGGCGTGCTGGCTCAGACATATCATCCCAGGGACGTAGAGGCAGGAAGATCGGAAAAGTGTAAAGTCATTCTCAAGCTACCTGGTGAGTTCAAGGCCAGCCAGCTTGGGATCTATCAATAAATGAGACTTTGTAAATAAATAAATATTATAAATAAACAAATAGAAAGAAAGAAGGAAAGAAAGGAAGGAAGGAAGGAAGGAAGGAAGGAAGGAAGGAAGGATGGGAAAAATTCTGTCTTCTGAAGATGTGTGGTCTGGGTTTAGTGCCAACCTCTTATGTCACTGGTTACCTTGCTTCCTGATTCTGCTTCCTTGTCTGTAGGTTAGAAATGGTCTGTGTAGGGGGCTGGCGAGATGGCTCAGTGGTTAAGAGTACTGACTGTTCTTCCGAAGGTCATGAGTTCAAATCCCAGCAACCACATGGTGGTTCACAGCCACCCATAATGAAATAAGACCCTCTCTGGTGTGTCTGAAAGACAGCAACAGTGTACTTATCTATAATAATAATAAAAAAGAAATGGTCTGTGTAACACAGAAGCCTTGTAAAAACATTGTATTTTTACATTTATTTATAGTGTCTGGGTACATGTATATAGATGAGTATGCACATGCTTGTCACAGGATATGAGTGGACGTCAGAGGACAACGTTCAGGACCCAGTTCTCTCCTTCTGTTCTGTGAGTCCTGAGATTTGAACTCAGATCACCAGGTTCAATGGAAGGCCTTCTCACTGACTAAACCAGCACTTTGGTCTTATTGTAAGAATTATATAATAATGAAAAATAGCTGCTGCATAGTAGATAGTTAGTTCATAAGTGGGCTGGTAGATGGCTCAGTTGTCAAAGGCCTTGTTGCACAGGCCCGAGGACCTGAAGGTATCATTCAACATGAGTGAAAAATTCCAGGATTTGTGATTCCAGTAGTGAGGAGGTAGATACCAGAGGTTCTTTGTAGCTCACTGGCAAGTCGGTCTACGTGAACCAGTGAGCCTGGACTCACTGAAAGAGTCTGGCTTCAAAATTAGATGCCTAGTGATTGATAAAGACACTAGGTACCAGTCTTCAGCCTTCATACATGCAGGCCATACTGATACATAAATACAAAATGCCCCGTAATTATTAGTTTATATTTATTTGTTTCTTTGTTTACTTGGTGGGTTGGTTTTTTGTTTTTTGTTTTTTTTTTTCAAAACAATGTTTCTCTGTGTAGCCTTGGCTATCGTGGAACTTGCTCTGTAGACCAGGCTAGCCCAAAACTCACAAAGATCCACCTGCCTCTGCCTCCTGAGTGCAGAAAAAATCAAGGCATGTGCCACCATCCACCAGCCATTAATATATTTTTCATGGCAAGGAAAAATGAATTGCTGTAAGTTCAAGGCCTGCCTGGTCTACACAGTGAGACTCTGGCCTGGGTAGGGTGAGTGACAGAGGATGTCAGGAAAAGAGAGAATAGAACATGTGCCAGTTGTGGTGCACATGGCTTTGATCTTAGCACTCAGTTCCAGGCCAATCAGGGCTACATAGTGAGACCCTTTCTCAAAAATCCCCCAAAACAAGCAAGCAAGAAAACAAACAAAGCTGGTGAGTGGTGACGCACGCCTTTAGTCCCAGCACTTAGGAGGCAGAGGCAGGTGGATTTCTGAGTTCAAGGCCAGCCTGGTCTACAGAGTGAGTTCCAGGACAACCAGGGCTATACAGAGAAACCCTGTGTTTTAGTCAGGGTTTTTATTTTTGTACAAATATTATGACCATGAAGTAAGTTGGGGAGGAAAGGGTTTATTCAGCTTATTTTCACATGGCTGATGATCACCAGAGGAAGTCAGGACTAGAACTTAAGCAGGTCAGGAAGCAGGAGTTGACGCAGAGGCCATGGAGAGATGTTTTTTGTTGGCTTGCTTTTCTTGGCTTGTTTAGCCTGCTCTCTTATAGAACCCAAGACTTTTAGTCCAGGGATGGCACTATCCCTTTGATCACTAATTGAGAAAATGTCCCACAGCTGGATCTCATGGAGACATTTTCCCAACTGAAGCTCACTTCTCTGTGATAACTCTAGCCTGTGTCAAGTTGACACACAAAACTAGCTAGTACAATTGACCCCTTGTCAACTTGACACACAAATATATCACTATTAAGTCTCAACCTTTATGTTTTTATTCATTTTTAAGATCTAAAGTCTCACAGTCTTTATATATTAAAAGTTCAATTAATTTAAAATGTCTAATATTTTTTAAAATTTAAAGTCTCTTAACTGTGGGCTCTATTAAAATACATTTTTTTAAGAGGGAAAAATATTAGGGTACAGTTACAATTAAAAGCAAAACCAATGTCTGGGATCTAACTCACGATCTTTTGGGTTTCTCCAAGGGCTTTGGTCACTTTTTTAGCTTTGTCCTTTGTAGCACACATCTTTATTTTTTGGATTCTAGATGCCTGTATTCCATTGCTGCTGCTGTCCTTGGTGGTCACTGTATGGTACTGGCATTTTTAAAACACTGTTGTAACTAGGCTTTATTAGTAGCCTCTCATAGACTGTCTTTATGGTGCCAAGCCTCAACTGCTCTCCATGACCCGTTTATGCTGTCAAAACCAGTACCACCTGGGTGACTTTTACATATTATCAAGTCCTGTTGCAGCACAAGGTATAACCTTGGCTATTTTTGGAACACAGCCTCTTAGTGCTCTCAGAAAACACTCTCTAGAAGATGTCATCTTAATGATACTGGTCTCTTCTTAATTACTGCTAATTTTTTTAGCTCCAGCTAACCAGCATCAATAGTCCCAGCAATGTAAAGTTTTTATTTTAGTAGTTCTGGTATTTTGTTAATTACAGCTGATATTTCAGCCCCAGCTAACCAGAACCACAGAATCTTTACAATCAAAACAACATGGCCCTGATAAGAGTCTTTAATCTTCCCTCTGAAATTTCACAAGCCAGGCCTCCATTTCTGTATTGTTCTTAACAAGATCTTCCAAGCTCCCACAGACATTCCACAGAGTTCTTAACAAACAGTGGCTCTTTTAGCTCAAAGTTTCAAAGTCCTTTTACAGTCTTCCCCAAAACATGGTCAGGCAGTAACAGGAATACCCCACTCCTGGTACCAATTTGTCTTCGTCAGGGTTTTTATTTTTGTACAAATATTGTGACCATGAAGCAAGTTGGGGAGGAAAGGGTTTATTCAGCTTATTTTTACATGGCTGTTGATCACCAGAGGAAGTCAGGACTAGAACTTAAGCAGGTCAGGAAGCAGGAGCTGACACAGAGGCCATGGAGGAATGTTCCTTGCTGGCTTGCTTTTCCTGGCTTGCTCAGCCTGCTCTCTTATAGAACCCAAGACTTCTAGTCCAGGGATGGCACTACCCCTTTGATCACTAATTGAGAAAATGCCCCACAGCTGGATCTCATGGAGGCATTTCCCCAACTGAAGCTCACTTCTCTATGATAACTCTAGCCTGTGTCAAGTTGACACACAAAACTAGCCAGTACACCCTGCCTCGAAAAAAAAACCAAAAACAAACAAACAAACAAAAAAGAAAACAAACAAAAGCTGGGAGAGAGGTGGTGGTAGGCAAACGCTTCACAGCGCTTAACCAGATAACATCAAATTATTTGATAAAATGTTTCATAAAACATGCACACTGTCTGTGTTTGTTGTCTCTTGTTCATTGCACTGATGTTTTTGAGCATAGAGCTGTCCCCCTGTATCTGTGGATTCTGTATCTGAAGACCCAAACAACAAAGGAGAAAAGAAGGGATGGGGGTGGGTAGGCTGGTGAGATGGCTCTGCAGTTACAAACACTTGCTACTCTTCCAGAGGACCTGAGTTCAGTTCCCAGGACCCACATGGAAGCTCTCAACTAGCTGTAATTCTGGATACAGGGATCTGACACTCTCTTTGTGCCTCCAGCAGCGGCAGCTCAAACATGGTAGAAACACGTCCACGCAGGCAAAACGCTCACGCTTATAAACCAATGAAAAACTGATAACGAAGTTTTGTTTAACTTAAAGCTGCATTAAGCTGACTTTTCTTGCCACTGTTCTGTAAACTATACAATGTAACAACTGCCTATCTTGTATGTATAACGAATACTCAGTCTGGAGATGAGCGAAAGGTTTGGAGGGTGCTATACAACAGAGTGCTTGACTATCATATATGGGGTCTGAGGTTGATCCCTGGCACTGCAAAATAAGTAAGTAGCTGTATGCATATGTGAGAGGGTGTGGATAGGGTCAGGGACCTGAGCTTCTGCAAATTTGGATATCTTTTGGGTTATTTTGGGGCCAATTTATAGACATTAAGAAACTATTGTGCTAGGCAGTGATGATGCATGTCTTTAGTCCCAGCGCTTAGTGGGCAGAGGCAGGTGGATTTCTGAGTTCGAGGCCAGCCTGGTCTATAGGCCAACCAGGGCTACACAAAGAAACTCTGTCTCAAAAAAGAAAAAGGAAAACAAAACAAACAAACAAACAAAAAACAAAACCAAGCCCTGCCCCCAAAATAGAAACTATTGTCCAAAGATTTCCTGAAAAAAAAAAAAAATTTACAGAGATACCATCTACTTTTCTCTCTCCCTTTGTAAGCAACTGCTGCATAGCAAACCATTTGAATAGTTAGTGGCTTAAAATAATAGCTACCATTTAGTGAATGTTCTATAATTCATGCCAGATGGCAGCTCAATTCATCTGTACTCCACACAACAGCACCTGAGGCAGCTGGAGTCACCACTGCCAGGGTGGCCTCTTCCCATCGCGTCACATTGGCACCAACGCCTGGCTAGGAGTTTGATCCAGGTGTCAGTTCACTTGCTGCTCAGCCCACTTCCTCAGATTTTGCTGTCAGCTCAACTCTCTATTATCTTCCATTGTTCTTACCGTGGTGATAACTTGGGCTTTCTCCTAGACTGGTGACTCTCCAGTAGTTGGACTATGTGGGGGGACTAACATCCAATTGTTTCAAAGGAGAAAGCTAGCAAGGAGCTGGATCAGGTGACTTGTGGTGTCTTTTGTTAGTTAAAAATGTATCAGACTCAGGAAAGACTTACACAAGCACTTAACAGAGAGAGAAGACAAACCATTCACTTGACAGATGCTTAGCCCCTGTTGATGTTTGACAGAATATTGCACCAAGTCTAGAGTTGCTTCTAGAAGCACTGAGAAGACACAGCTGAGCTGTGGGTACAGGATCCTCAAACAGGTGGAACACATACACACACACACACACACACACACACACACACACACACACGACATTGAAGTGATTTTCATGTTCGGTGATCATGGATGCTGTGAGAGTGGTTAAGGACAGTCTGTCGGCTGTACAAAGTCCACTCAGGAAAGTTCTGAACTGCGCTGCAAAAATGGGTACATCCCCATGAGTTAAAGGAGGGGAAGAAGCAGAGTTAAACTTAAAATATATATACTATTAGTGTGTGTGCTGCACTACCGCACAAGTATCAGGGGACACATCTGTGGTGTGAAGTGGGTTCTTTCCTTTCCCCTTTCTGTGGGCTCCAGGGATCAAGCATGTCATAATCCTCCTACAGCAAGAGCTTTACCCTTGGAACCACCTCTCCAGCCCAGAGTTAAACGATTAGTAAGCAAGGAAAAATCCATTTATCAGGACATGATGAAGTGTTCAAAACCGCACCGTGTAGGATAGAAGCCCTGTAGAAGAAAGAACCCAGTGCTGGGTTTAGAAGTGTGTGTGTGTGTGTGTGTGTGTGTGTGTGTGTGTGTGTGTGTGTGTGTCTGGTCTGTGGTTGGGCTTGGTTGCTGTTCCTTCCTGCTTGCTTACTTCAATCAGTAGGGAAGCACCCTCCAGCTACTTGCGAATGTGAATCCATGACTAACCTTTAACCTTTGAGGCAATCAAAAATACTGAAGGGATCCACAGGGAGGGAGGCCAGAGTCCTCCTCTCCCCCATCTTATGCAGTGCTTTCCAGGGCTGAGATGTGGCAGCGATTTCCTCTTCTTTCTCCTCCAGTCTTCTTTACAAACCTATGTTTTTCTTTCAACTGTTAGAATGTTGCTATTTCTAAATAGCTTTCACTATGTAAATGACTTTGAGTTTTTGTTAGGAGAAAATGGTAAGAGAACAATGTTGTAACCCAAATATGCTAAAAAAAAAAAAAAAAAGTTGCCAAAAACATTGCTTAGTAGCTTCCCTAATTTTGTATTCAATGTAGGCATTCTCATCATATGCATGATTCCATTGTGAAGAGGTGACAGGGATAGGCTTGTAGCCAGGTCAGTTACTACTAGTTGCTTAGCATGCTCTGGGTTGGTCCGAGCAGAGAAAGGAAAAGTAATAAATGAACCTGGAGTGCTAGTACCCCAGAGAGTGAGGCAGTAGGATCAGAAGTTCAAAGCCAGCCTGTCTGGGCAGTGCTAGTTTACACCTTTAATCCCAGGCAGAACCAGGCAGATTTCTAAGTTCGAGGCCAGCCTGGTCTACAAAGTGAGTTCCAGGACAACAGGGCTACACAGAGAAACCCGGTCTGGAAAAAAAAAAAAAAAGAAAAATCAAAGTCAGCCTGGGCTGCATATTGCAAACTTGTGTCTGAATAAATATGTATCGAACACACCTGTACCTTATTTTTTAAAGATTTATTTTCTGTATATGAATAAGTACACTGTAGTTGTCTTCAGACACACTAGAAGAAGGTATCAGATCCCATTACAGATGGCTGTGAGCCACCATGTGGTTGCTGAGAATTGAACGCAGGACCTCTGGAAGAGCAATCAGTGCTCTTAACCACTGAGCCATCTCTCCAGCCCCCCCTGTACATTACTCTCTCTGTCTCTTGATTGCTCTATTTCTCTCCCTTGCTCCCTTACTCTGTGTGTGTGTGTGTGTGTGTGTGTGTGTGTGTGTGTATGTGAGATCAGGGGAAGGGGGTGAATTTGGAGCCTTGTTTAAGCTAGGCAACTCATCTACCGCTGAGCTGCTGCCTTCCTCTGCCTCCCCGGTGCTGGGATTAAAGGCGTGCACCACTACTGCCCGGCATACTTATACATGTTTTGGTGAACACTCACGTCACTGAGCTACATATTCAGCTCCAGAAATTACGCATTTTTATGTGGTGGTATATGCCTATAATCCCAGAATTTAAGAAACAGAGTGACGCTGGGCCGTGGTGGCACACGCCTTTAATCCTAGCACTTGGGAGGCAGAGGCAGGCGGATTTCTGAATTCGAGGCCAGCCTGGTCTACAGAGTGAGTTCCAGGACAGCCAGGCTACACAGAGAAACCCTGTCTC